>NQII01013192.1:2062-12110 GCA_002778355.1 Clitarchus hookeri
CAACAATGAGGTTTCACTGTAGCACAGCATCATCTTAGATTCTTAGGGCAAAATATCTGTTATAATATCGGCGATTTAAACATGAATTGCGCACAATTCCGATAATTACGATATTGGCCGGTTTCAATATATCGGTACCGGTATCGGCTCAGCCCTACTTGTAAATACTACAGGTGAAGATATGACATGTTGACAGCAAATTATACGTTACATTCCAAAATGTGTTAGCAAAAACCAGCTGACACAAAAATAAATAATTTTATGTTTATTGAATGGTCAGTACTACACTGAAGCAAACTTAATGTAATGATTTTAAAAGACTTACACAAATAATTTTACACATTTATGTTTGCCAGGATTACAAAATGGATTAATATACTATAATTTACTTACATAGATACACCTTACATAATGATTCTGAATGGCTAACACATACAATTCTTTGCACATAAGTAACGACTACACCAGCTACGAACACTTTACATAAAATTCTAATGAATCACACCAAAACATGCACACCTTAATGACACTGTAGACAGCTCGCTGCTTGCTGGTGAGACCATCAATGGAGCCTCCTGCCCCCATGTCGTCATTAACGTTGGCGTTCAGCAAGGAGTTAGCCATGTACGTTTCCCCTCCCGTACTGTCTACCTCCATGGTCGGAGCCTGCATATTTACACACACTTTATCAATCACTTACTACACTTTTTTTACACTAGCTTCAAATACTCATGATTTACCATGCAGAATCCTGATGAGACATGAAAAAGATGGACATTATGAGAGTATCTCAGGCACTAAATACCATGGAAATACGACTTTCTTGCCAGAAAAGATAAAAACCAATTATCTAAGCCTGTATGGTTTAGTTCTTATCATGTTAAGAGTATTCAATGAGAAAAGAATAAGAAAAAATATAGTAAAAAATTAAATTTTTAGAGCTTGCCAGCACAGTTTTCTTACTCATTTATAAATTTTTACTACATTTGCAATAAAATGTGTTTGTTCAACTTTTGTGTGTGCGTGCGTGCTGACACACACATGTGTGTCTATCTAAGAGTACCGCCCTGTGAATACTTGTGTATTCTGTCCACTTTTTATAATGTAATTACTGCACACAAACTAGTGATATTGCCTTATTAATCTTGATATAAAATATGTAATACAGGAACGTCTCTGTTTACCGGACCTCTAATCAACGGACTTTGTATTTACCGGACAAAATCCAAAGCCGCAATTATTTTTATTGCATTGTCCACTTTCTACTTCTAAGGCATTAAAAGCTTTCAGGGACGAGATATGTGCACATGTGAACAGCTGTTAGGCAAGTGGATGGAAGTAATTTTTAGAATCATGCTTAGCCATGACAATAATTTGTGACACAAGTAGCATTTCCTTGTAGCTTGATGATGATTGTCAGGTTTTGTGTTAGAAATTTTTATTTATAAATACCTAAACCAATGAAATTGTGACTTTGTGAGTGCCCTAAGAGCGCGAATGAACAGCATTCTTCGCTGTGTAGGAAAACTGCTTTGTGTGTGTGCAAAACTTGGGAGTACATCTTCCCCAATATGTCTGTTTCTGTTCACTGCAGCAAGTTAGTACGTTTTGCAAAGCAAATTCCTATCAATTGCTAAGTTTCCATATAATTTTTACAAACTATGTAGATGTTGCCATTAGTGATGCATTCTGTTATACCACATGCTGTATAAATTTTTTTTTCTTCTTCCAGAATTACAGTGAATCTCTATTAAGTTCCCTGCTTAATAAGTTTAATAATTTTGCACCTTGTCTATATGCAATGGGTAATTGAACCCTTTTAAAAAGTTTTCCTTGTTAAAAAGCATAATTTTTTTCAGACCCTTAAAAATGTCTTAAAAGAGTTTTACTGTATTTATATTAATGTAGCAAGAAATAATGTTAGGCGAGCACGACATTGGTAGAAGAAGTCATAGCGCCGACCTTTAATTTTTTATTTTGAGCAAGTTTTTTTTGTGCTGCTCATTAAGAAGACGTCGACAGCATACATGGTGTGGTGTGACGCCGCATATACTACAGACGCCACCCTTTAAGCATGGCCGGAGGGGCCGCCAGGCACCAGATTTGTTGATCATCAATTTTGAAATTAACTTTCCTAGTGCCCGAAGTAACTTACGTATAGTGCTAATTTGCATTGTTTCACATCTGTTATACAGATATCCGTTCGCTGCTAGTATCAACTTCACATATAAATTTGAGAACTTTTGAGTACATACATTTATAGACTTTATTCTGTAACAAAAAGTTCTTAATTTATTTTATTTACACATTTCTTTTGAGAATTATTTTAAAGAACAGTAAATTTTCAGAATGTCATTCAACATGCGTTTTAAGTGAGATGACGAACCTCGCTTACGTAACATTAATTTTTGTTTTACCATCTGAAAACATTTTTTTAATTTTTCATTCCAATTAAATACATTTTGTAAGGAGGGTGATGTTTCAAAGTTAAAACATCAGATCTAATATTTGATCATTTTCATTAACAATTTAAGCATGTTTCACTGTACACTGAATTTTCAATAAATAATTTGAACCCTCCTTCTTTTATTAGTTATGTTTTGTAGTTTGATCTTTGTTACTTCTGAGTGAATTCTATATGCTGATTTCAAGGGTTATGATTTTTTTTGTCTCACTTTATCTGCCTCTACACACGTAACTGTTCACACTGTTCCGAATAAATTTCTCACGGCGCTCAACAAACAAACCAAGTTATACAATCACTAATATAAATCAAATCACCCAATCAACTAACCTCCATCATCACACTGTTCTTATTTATATTGATTTCTACTGTACAAATTTAAGGTAATGAACATGTGCAAGTGTTTCAGTCCGTGGTGTTTTAACACATCTTTGTATGACTTTGCTACTTTGCAGCAAGTGGGAAGTTCTGTCATGAAAAATAGTGTATAGAAATAAGGCAAACAACAACCACTCTTAATAGGCATTTCCCAAAAAGAAATTTGTGTTTTTAACATTCGTTGCCTTTCACAGGACGTTTATTTTCAACAGAATCTTACTGAACTTCACCTGTTGCATTGACAATGACACACTTCTACGGAGGACTATAGTCATTACTTCACTAAAAGTTTAGTTTTCAAAAGAACGTTAATTCCACCACTAAATAAAAAAAAGAGCGGACGAGAACTTTATTTTCCACCCATGCCATCTTGGCGAACACTGAGTGACGTCTTAAAACAAAACACCAATACTAGCAAATATCAATACAATTAAAGGTACTAACATAAAACCACACCCAGATCATTATTTTATTTTTTGATTTGTATTATTGCACTCTCTTGGAAATAACGGAGAAGTACGTATAAGGATTTTATTCTTCAATGTAAATGGTTTTTTTTAANGAAGTACGTATAAGGATTTTATTCTTCAATGTAAATGGTTTTTTTTAATCAATGTGTCTACTTGGCCTTGCTTTGTTACTGTACACCGACAAGATAAGCAGATGCACTTTAGAGAAAAGGAGAAAGAAGTTATTTTTAGAATTGTGCAACGGTGTGGTTGTATGCTCGTTGAACATAGTGTTGCTTATGTGTAACATAGTCTACGTTGACGCGTGACGCTTCCTACTCATTATTATTATCGACTCCGCATCACAACGTGCGCGGCACAAGTCCCGAGGAATCAAACCCCGACTGGCTGCCTCCAAGGCCAGCACCCTTGTAATGAAAGGAAGTCACGTCATCGCCCCGCCACTTGTAATCCAGCTGATTGTTCTGTCTCACATCTCACACAGCTTCCAAAAAACGTTTAATTTATTCAAATAATTGGAAAGGCGAACAATGTTTTATTTTTTACTACAGTATTTCTTACCTTTTACATTATACAGGTAATGCAGAAGGCTTACAGAGGGCCCAAGTCTCAATTTGCTAGGGTGAACCAGTGTGCAAAAGGTAGAGGGGGAGATGGAATATATATATACACACACATACACAGGATGTTTGGAAATTAAACGCCCAAATGAAAAATAAAGTCAAAAATATACAGGACACTATATCTCTAAACAGAATATTAAAGGAAATATGAGTCTTGCAAAAAATTGGGTTTTGAAAACGTTCTTTTGCTGAATGTCTTGTACTTTCTGCCAGCAGTAGGGATGGCAGCAATTTACTCACAGTACGCCCCACACGGTTGAATGGGACACGTCCATTTGGCACGCTATGGAGCGTGTACTAGTGGAGGGCATGTCGTCGATGTGCTGATGTATCACTTCCTCAA
Source organism: Clitarchus hookeri (assembly GCA_002778355.1). Taxonomy (NCBI): domain Eukaryota; kingdom Metazoa; phylum Arthropoda; class Insecta; order Phasmatodea; family Phasmatidae; genus Clitarchus; species Clitarchus hookeri. Next base: position 6,341 of record NQII01013192.1, read on the forward strand.
GCCGAACAGTGTGCACAGATAGAGGACAGCCAGCATTACGCTGTCTCTGCATCATGGGAAGTATGTCACCTTTTTGCTGCGGACTTTATAGACGTTGTACAAGGCATTCTGCAAAAATACGTTTTCAAAACCCAATTTTCATAGGCTCATATCTCATTCAATATTCTGTTTAGGAATATGGTGTCCTACATATTTTTGACCTCATTTTTCATAAGGAATGTCACTTCCCACAGTTTGGGCATTTAATTTCCAAACATCCTGTGTATGTGTATGCGTGAATGTCTTTATATATATATATAGAGAGAGAGAGCGAGAGAGAGGAAGAGAGGGAGATAGAACACCCTTTCAAGTTGGAGCACTTCCTTATATTGTGTGTGTGAAGCATGCTGGTGATTCATGATAATACTTTTATTGTCTACATTCATGTAAACTCTTTCTTTTATATGTACATACACATTTACTGTATACTTTGACTATTAAGTTTTTTTTTTAATTGAACTGAAAAATTTCAGAAAATAAAATAACATATTTTCATAAAATTTACTACTTGAATTTAACTTTATGCTGGACAAAATTGTATTGTCCACATACTTCATCATTTGTTATATTGTATTATATTTAAAAAATCACAGAAATTTTAGAAAGAAAAATGTATTGGAATTATTTAATCAAAACTGAATAAATTACGGAAACATTTCCACAGAAAACAGGAAAGTCTATTTATTCACAAACAAAAAAAATATTTGTCAGAAACGATATAGGTTGCTGTTATAAATAAAGCAAAGGAACTAAGAATATAAAACTGGTTCTTGATTCCGGTACTCAACGCTAAGAACCAGTGGAACCAAGAACCCACAATTTTGCTATTGTAAACAAACAAGTTCGTCAGCCGATGAACTGAACGAAATTACCATAGATGTTGCTGAATCATTGTGTGTGCACTATGCATTAGATTTCCTATGCTATCGACACTAGCGACAGTACCGTAGTTATAACAAACTACACGAGAGATTGATCATGGGAAAATGGAATCCAAGTAAACTTTTCATGCACCATCAGTGGAAACTACAATCATTACAAATTGGTGATGCATCTATGGCACAAACAAAACGGTTGAGCACCTTGAGGTTAAAAAGTCATCCTCATTACTAGGGTAAATGCACCGGTAGTCGATCGAAATCTCAGTTTTGCACTCATATTTCTGTTTGTTGTTAAACTCTCAACTTGCAGTTTCGTTTTCCTAGTTCATCTGCTTTTTATGTTACTCTAGTAATTGTCTCAAACGTATAAAGTGTTTAACACTATTAGAAAACCTACATATTCCAACACCCATGTTTTGGATTAGTAGTTGACACTGCCGAAAATCGAATGTGCCAGTAGTCGACATGGGTGTTTGGAACGCATAAAGGGTTCAGAAAAACGTTAGAAACACTTGAATAACTTGTTTTTTTTTAACAGGATTCATTTTATCTACAATAATAGAGCTCATTCTTGTTAAAGGAACTGTCGTGTTAAAAATAACGTGCATATTGTTGGCCCACAAAATAGTTTTAGGGTTGGTAAACAAATTCTGTACCACAAGGTAGGTAACTGAGTTTATTAAGTAGATTAATTATAAGTAATTCAAAACTATTCATAATACACAGGCTCTTTATTTAGAAGGTTGTACCTAATACATGTAAATTAGAGACTAGTTCTTCAATAAAACACGAACTAAACTATTAGAAACTCCAGTACAAAAACAAACACTCTCAGGAAAGTATATCAAAAATCTACGCTGACTGGATGTGGAAACTGATATCTAGTATTTAAAGAATCTCCTCCAAATATCAGCGGCCTAGAGATTCCCTCTATTACTTGATTTGTATTTATAATTCGTAATGTCGACTATTAAATAAAAGATTCTAACCTGAAATAACTATACCTATCTGAGCAGTTCAACAATTTTGATTTTAGCCACTCAACACGTAGTTTATAAGCCCTGACAGAAACATTAGAGGGATTCAGTAGTCGACATGGGTGTCGACCACTGCAAAATGTTAAGAAATGAGCTCTAGTAGTCGACACCNATTAGAGGGATTCAGTAGTCGACATGGGTGTCGACCACTGCAAAATGTTAAGAAATGAGCTCTAGTAGTCGACACCGTCTCACACCTTGAAAACTAATGAATTTGAATAACATAAGGTGCAATTTAGGAACAAAACACCTAACATGAAGATAAAATGAAAGCATTCACAGTGCACAATGTTTTTTGGACAAATAAACACGAAGTTAATCTTACCTTCCTTGTCAGCAGACCGTAGTGAACACACCACTTTGACGACTGATCAACAGTGCAGATTCAACGGTCACTCTTATCACATCTTACCCGCCAATATCCGCATGGCAACAATTGTTTCTCATACAGGAGGCATTAAGTTTGCCGCCACAGATAAGAGTATCGCTAAACAATGTTCTTAAGCCTTATTATTTGGTGTTAAAACCCACAGTGTTTACTACGGGTACACTATCGACTACTGGTGCATTTACCCTAGGAGTTTACACATCAGGTTGGTACTGAAAATGTAGTTCTTTATTGTAGAAGAGANGACTACTGGTGCATTTACCCTAGGAGTTTACACATCAGGTTGGTACTGAAAATGTAGTTCTTTATTGTAGAAGAGATATTACTTTTATTTTCAAAGATATAAAGCAAATAACGACTTCCAAAGCATGGCAGTATTCTGCTGCTTAGAGTGAAAATTAATTCTATGCAAAGGTTTAATTGCATGAAAAATTGATTTTTTGGGGCAAATCGAAATAAACATTAAATCTTAAAAACACACTTAACAAATATTCATTCATTTGAAAATAGGACACTCAATTTCATCTCTACCAAAATACACAGATCACAGGTCAGCTAGATTTTTAAAAAGTTTGAGAGTTGTTTCATATACTTTTGATAGTAAAAACTGAGAACCAAGAAACAATTTTAACAAAAAAAATATAATTAAAAGTAAATAATAATNACAATTTTAACAAAAAAAAATATAATTAAAAGTAAATAATAATTTCAACATTTCAACAAATTTCTAGCATAAAATAAGTTTCCAATAAATTTTTTCCCCCAAAGTATGTACAATTAAACTAAATAATCATGCAAAACGGATTGGTGGTACACCTACTCAGCCTAAGTTGGGGCACTTACAAGTATTGCTAAATATATAAAAATAGAAGAAATATATTTAAGCGACATTACAATGAATGGAAAGTAAATAAGCTATACTGCACAAGAGACTGGAGAAACCAGTATTCTTATCAGCCACTCTCACTTACATTGGCCTCCATGTACTCTGCCTGCAAACTGCAGTTAATAACTTCCAGAAGGTGGGTGGTCAGCTCATTGAGATCGCTAACTGGTAAAATCTTGAACAAGGTGACGTGACGCTGTCCGGACTGGGTGCGTAGTGTGCCATACACGCGGTAGTAACAGTTCTCCTCTACTCGTGGACTGCAGTCTTCCTGACCATTCTGTTCACAACACCATGAATCTCTGGTAATATAAATGTTCTATAATCACTGAGTTTATTACATTATCAAGTTGAAAAAATAATTAAAGGGTCATTCCATGTAATTGCAACAGTAAAACTGGTTGTTTCAGAAATTTTTTGTCCACTCAATTTGAAATCTTTTGAAAGCCTAAATCAAATTTTTTTAGAAAATTTCAACTACTTGTTTAACTGGCAGTGAGGTGCACAGTGATTTTAGCAGTTTTAAAAATTTACACCAAATGCTCTACCTCCTGTAGAATTTCAATGAAACAAAAACCATTCCACTCAGCATAAGGTGTTTTTTTTCAATTTGGGTTATTATGATGTTTCCACATTTTTGTAGACCAAATTACAGAAATTGCATTTTTTTTTCTTCTAATTTGAGGTTATTCTTTCACTAATATGGGGCCACCACCTACAATAGTCAATTCACGGTTTCTTTGAATGTTTTGAAACAAACTTTTGAAAAATCATCCTAGGAGTAGCATGTCAACCCCGGTTTTTTTAAATAACTCGTACAACACAAATATATAACACTGTGATTAACTTTAAAGCATGGTATTCTTGAATAAATGAAACAATGAAATTAATTAAAAACAGTGAGAGCAGTGTGATGTGTTGGCAAGTGCTAGTAGGAAATAGCTCACAGTTAAAATATTGTTTTAAACTAGTTTTTAGTATGCTGTTTGTAAATTAAACATTGCCTATTGAAATATTTAAATTTGTAGGTAGCACTGATGGAAACCCACATCATGTTACAGTTAAACATATCAGCGCAAATAACAGTGTGCAGGCTCTAGTGACACTGTTTTTTTTTCGTCCGAGGAAGAAACTTGAATAGGCGAAGTCTCTTTCTCTTTCAGGAAGTTTCACAGCATTAGTAGTACAGTAGCAGGGAAATTATATATGTTTTCAATTGTAGCATTATTTCATAATTATTACAGCAGAAATAATAATTTTTGAATTTGGAATTTAAAACTGAAACGAGATTTAAATTTTTGAATACATAATATAATATATTTAGACGTGATGGCGGGACGGTTACAAATTCAAAGTTGGCAGAAGTGATGACTGGCGACATGACATGGCGTGTTTGTTGCTGAGCGAAGTGTTAATATTTCTTCTTACCAAAAATACTTCAAATTACCACATCAAGTTTCTACTAGGCAAGTTACAACGTCGTGACCGCTGCATGTGAGATTGTAAATATTGGACATGTAAAATTTATATGTTTTAACCATAAACTGTTTTTATGACAAAATTAATTTTTTTAAAGTCACGTGTGTTTATTTATCATACCTTAGTAACTTTACCCTAGGTGTGTGTTTCAAACACAATTGTGCAACATGCTTACGTTTTGTGTTGCCACAATTCCAACAAAATACTAAGCTAAGCCCAGCCAGAAAATTTAAAATAAATAATTAAATAAACCTAATAAAACAAAGTATCTATGCAAATAAATATGAGCGGAATATATGTTGCAGTAGACCTATTTGTGTGCATGTTCACCACTATTTTTTAAGTTTGTCACTGCTACGTACAAAAAATAAGTGACGAGTTGCGTGCTTGAATTTACTACCTTTTCGTTGGACTGGTTGCTCCTTCGTTTTAATATTTATTCCAATTGTGGCTGTCCTTTTAAGTAAATAACCCAACACACGTCAATAACAAGAAGTTAAATACTACAGTTCTTTCCCCCACAGTTACAGACATTGTTAAAAAGTAATAAATCTGACTTTAATATTGTTATAGGCCTAAATTGCGAACATTCATACGAAATGGTTTTTGAAATATGACAATTCTATGAACAGCTGAAAACCGTAAACAAAGCATCTGACAGTTAAAACATGGAAGTCACATGGTAGTGTTTATATTTACATGTAGCAGAAGGATACGTAATCAGTAACCAAAAGTAGAACTGTAGCAGGTCTTCAGAAAAGTGTGTAGTAACTGTGAATGGCCTATACACACTGTTCACAAGAACTATGGTTAAAAGAGTCCAAAGTCTAACTTGAAGAAGGGGACAGATTCCAGGCCCCGAAACGTAGTGAAAACTTGTAATTATTATTGTGTAATTTTTTTCTCATTTTGTGTCCTCTAGGTTAGTTTATTTATTCTTTTCTCCAATTATTATTGTGGTTCCAGTATCGTTCTTGGTGTTGAATTATTTGGGTACATAATCTGACAAGTAGTACTATTTTCCTGACTTGTATTTCATTGTGGTTTCTTGTCCTATTTT
>NQII01013193.1:8326-21421 GCA_002778355.1 Clitarchus hookeri
GTCGGCTTCTTCATCGATGCCATCGCCAACACAGAGGTACGGCAACCGTTACGTCTAGCTGCACCCCACAGCATGCAGGACGCCTTGGCTCGAGCACTGGAGGTGGAGTCAGCAAGACAGGAGCCCTCATCATGATGCCCAGTACGCGCAGCGACGCAGAACAAAGACGAGGACAGAATAACGAATACATTGAAGGAGTTGCAGTTGGCTTTGAGGGACATCGCTTCCAGGATTCATGCTGCAGAGTTTCGCCGCCCCCCACACAAACGAAGGGAGTGTTGGTCGTGTGGACAGCTGGGGGACCTGAGAGCTTATTGCTCACAACAGAAGCAGCTGTCAGTAAAGAGACAGCGCTGTGAAGAACAAATGGCCTGTATGAGGGCATACACGCACTTGCGTAAAGAAATTAGTGAGTTTCGTGCTTATGCCCAACAACTGAGACACCGCATCGACGAGCTAATGCTGCAAGCTGCACACCTCACAAAGTAGTTGCAAAATGAACATGATGACCTGCGAGTGCTGTCCAGAANTCACTGAGTTTCTCCGCCTTTCGACAAACAACACAGTTTTGGGTCGGCATTCAGACACTCCTACGTGAAAGAGAGGAAACTATCAAAATAAAACGTTTTCTTTCCTTTTCATTCATTTTTTTTTTGTGGACAGCAATTGCACATCAGTTCTAGTCGAACCTTAGTAGCCACGAGGGTTTCTGTTCTCAAACTGCCGTACCACTCTTGATTTACGTTACGTGGCTAATGGTATCCAGCAGGCCGGGAACAATTATACCGATTGACTTGGTATTGAACTTAAAATTCATGAGCTCATATTTCCGTGTTATTCTTGCAGGTGACCTGTATATAGTTTTGTGTGGCAAGTTCAGGGATACCCTACTCGAAAATAAAGTGTTATTTGGTTTACGTTTTGGTTTTAGGTACCAGCCGGAAAACACACACGTGCATTCATAATTGTGAAATTTATCGTATAAGTTGAATTCATGAATTATTTCTGCCATTTCTGATTACTAGGGAAATTTCGCGTATTAATATACCAGTAGACTAGACTCTGCTGTTCTAAGTATTATAGGACGTCAGCTTTCTGTTAATTGGCTGCTGCACCAGTGTGCAGTCAGTTTTACCTCAGACCAGGTGGCACGGGGATCCGTGTTTGTTTCCTTGAAGGCCTGTCACTGGCTCAGAGTTCACCTGGGAGTGTTTAAAAAACTGTAATCCCATATCAGACATAACACAAATGTACATGTGTGTAAAGTCTAGCTTGTCGTAAAATGAATTCGCGAAATTTTTCAGTTCATACTAATGACTCTTGAGAAACAGAGTGAGAAAATGTCGGCCACACGCAAACTCGGCATTTAGTTATTTGCAATCAGTCACCGCAGTGATACTGTCTTGTGGTGTAGGCCTGTGTAGGCTAGTATCCAAACAAAAACTGTGATTTAATTTGACAGATAGGGCAGACTACAAAGGTTCATGACTAACATCGCCAGCCGAGAAAAGTGAAGAAGCGGTTCAAGACGAAATAAATAAAGCAGCATCGGAGGATAGCAAGAAGATATGCGGCATTGGTGTCGCACAGCCAGGAGTGGGGGAGGGGTAACAATTAAGACCACCCTTTACGTTGGCCAGACTTCTTGGCGGGAGTACCAACACCAGGTTGAACTAATCCCCACCCTAAATGGCTTACTACCTCGTGACTGTACTGAGAGGTCCCGCACTCAACACACTACAATCTCTGCCAGAGCGACATCTACTTATCTACTGGAGTGCCCCACACTGGTGTCGGCCTTGGAGCTACGTTTAGGCGACTGATACCTGCGACATGCCCACCATGCACAGTTGCGAAGCCGCACCCAGCGACCAGGGGAGCCACTGCAAGAGCTATGGCAAGACATAGTGCAGTTCTACCGACTATCTCAGGAAGGGTGTTCCGAGGAGGTGCGCGCGACATCATCGCTGTCGGCTTCTTCGTCGATGCCATCGCCAACAGAGAGGTACGGCAACCGTTACGTCTAGCTGCACCCCACAGCATGCAGGACGCCTTGGCTCGAGCACTGGAGGTGGAGTCAGCAAGACAGGAGCCCTCATCATGATGCCCAGTACGCGCAGCGACGCAGAACAAAGACGAGGACAGAATAACGAATACATTGAAGGAGTTGCAGTTGGCTTTGAGGGACATCGCTTCCAGGATTCATACTACAGAGTTTCGCCGCCCCCCACACAAACGAAGGGAGTGTTGGTCGTGTGGACAGCTGGGGCACCTGAGAGCTTATTGCTCACAACAGAAGCAGCTGTCAGTAAAGAGACAGCGCTGTGAAGAACAAATGGCCTGTATGAGTGCATACAAGCACTTGCGTAAAGAAATTTGTGAGTTTCGTGCATATGCCCAACAACTGAGACACCGCATCGATGAGCTAATGCTGCAAGCTGCACACCTCACAAAGTAGTTGCAAAATGAACATGATGACCTGCGAGTGCTGTCCAGAAGCCTTGTGCACACTGTGCCATATAACAGTGAAAGGTTCCCATGGCATGGAGCGAATTATGTGGTGGTCCCCCTCAGTAGTGGCTCTTAGGATAGTATTCCCATCAAGGAAGTTGTTCGGGGGGCAAAGAACCAGTTGCGTGAACTTGGTAAAGGGAGTGAGGCAGTCGACAGGAGCTACCAGTGCTTCAAGATACGTCGGACGAGGATCCAGGCACAACCTACAGCATCCACCGCAAGTGCCAGCACTTTTCAGATTGGTAGCCATTGTCTAAAGGAAGATGCACGGGGAAATTCTGGAGTTGCTTTATCTTTTCAAACTTGTTATGTAAAGATTAGTCCTTATGAAAGGCATAAACTACTATTTAGTGACAGGATGAAGACCTGTTATGAGAGGAGAATGTCGGGCGAAGTATTTCAAGAAGGACAACTGGTGTGGATGTACAACCCACAAAGACGAAAAGGGTACTCAAATATATAGAAATGTTGGGAAGGCCCTATAGGATTCTGAAGAACATCAATGATGCGGTCTTTTGGATTTGTCGTCAAGGCTCTCGGGCGAAGCCAAAGGTTATCCACATCGACCGACTGGCACTCTACGAGGACCTGAATGTTGCAGTGTCTGTTCGCGACGAACAGACTTGAGGAGTGGGCAGTGTTACGAGCTCACTGCTTCGCATCCCACGCGAGCGAGTGGAAGTGAAGGATAACTATTATACGATAGAGGTAGCAGTCAGTCAAAGGATTTTTTTTTAATGAACAGACGAGCGATAAGCCGGTGGCTACGTATCTCTTACAGAAAGCAAGCGGCTTATCATAAAGAACGCCGCCGCACACGCCAAAAAAACGTATCGCAGTCCGCGCCTCGCTGATCCTGAGAAGCTCATATTTCTCAGTTTACCTCGCAGGAATATCGTCGCAGGAATATCGTCGTCATCGCCATTACTTTTCCCAGAACATCTTGGATTGACGAAAACGTTTTAGACGGCACCTAACTCACGTATAAATATCACATGCGGGCCTCTGAGGAGAGAGTGATTAAGAGCCGAGAGTTTGGCGTCTCGTGCGACTTTAAACGAAGGTTGCGCGATTACGGAGCGGTGAGGGACGACTGCAGTGATCTGCGAGAGTGCGTCGGCGAGTTTGTGAGTAGTGAAGAGAGGCTGATCTGCGGGACTGTGGGCTGGATACGTGAGTGAAAAGACATTCGCGACGATGGAAATATACGGTTTTATATAAACGTGTGAAATAATTGGAGCATTTTAAGGGACACTAGTAAGAGTAAAGACGGTGATAAAGTCTTTAATTTAAATGGAGATAGAAATTAAATATTGCGTTCAATAAGAATAATAATAATAGTTAAAATGACGTTCAGACTGGTAAATAACAGATGTTAGTCTATAGCATTGAGATTAAATGTAATTATAGAATTAGTTCTTTTATATTTATTAAGAACTCCATCCCTAGCGAAATCAGATGCGCCCTTCAGGCATTCTTGTAACAATACCATAAGCACCCAACATCAGTTTGTCTTTTGCCATTGGTTGCTGTCTGCTTAAGAAGGCGTTTTCATATTTGACTGGCCCACTCATAATTCGGCAATATCGGCACGGCTCCTGCGTGATTCGTGCGCAGAGAGCTGGAAAGTGGCAAAAAGTAATTAAGCCAATCATGATACGTAAACGGCGGCCCTACAGTGTTTTCAAATGTAACTTGTCTTGAAATCTTTTCACGAAATTTTACTACTGCTGTTCATATCTATATATGTAGTGTTTCCTTGATTGGACCTCATTTTTCTCCACCCACTTTCCAGTACAGTAGACGCAAAGTTAATAGTAAACACAGAACGCTAAAATACCCTAATTCCGCTTAAATTGAGATAACCAAACTACGGTTGAAAACATAACGTAACCAACGAAAAAATTATTGCTGATAGATTTTCTATTAAATACAGAGAATTTCGAAATCTAATTTGCTTCCATTTTTAGTACTTTTATCACAATCACCCTATGCCATATTTATAAAAACAGTAGTTTTTCGCCAAATAATCTTAGCGTGATGTGGTTTTCTATATCCAGGGTGCAAATTAAACATTTTGCTGAGGGAGGGGGACTTTTCTTTAGTGAACGACTTTTGGAAGTTTGCGTTTTCCAGCAACGTGGCTGACATCTGGTGGCGGGAATATGTGATATCTTATATGTTATAAACCGAGACCCAGAAATTTTGCTAGTTCATTTCAGTAGAAGCTAAACTTCAAACACTTGTACATTTGACTGACATGTTCTGGACCTATGGCCTTGCAGAGTGCACCTCCACATCATGATGCCTAATGTGAATATGTCTGAAGTGACAAATTATATGCCTGGAAGTCCTGAATCCTGAGGTGCACTGTTATGTACGAGCTCGGAATGGTTTCTCCTGTAATACCATTGTGGATCAGGCACAGGAGGGAGAGCTCTGGCGAACACAATTCGCTGTACTAGATTACAGATCACATGTACATCTGACTTTCTTCCCAATTTGATAGCAGTTTGTAAGCCACGACCTGGACGAATTTAAGCTCATTTACTAACCTGCAAGGAAAATACGGCTGAATTCCGTTTTACCTGATCTGGGGTTAAACTGGAACAACAGCCAATAAGCAACTAACTGAGCCGCGAGTACACAAAGGGTTGTGGAGTCTAGCTTACTGCCGAATGAATCCGCGAAATTTCCAGGTCTCTTGTTATAAACGAGCTGCCGTGTTATATGTCTCTGATATTTGTAAGTACGCCAAGGACGACACGAAATTTTGCGCTACACCGAAGACCTGGATTTTTACAGTCAGTATGTCTTAGTCGTTTGTGGCCTCGTGTGTTTTCCAAACAGAACTTTCCATCCGAAGTACGCACCAAGCTTCTTTGTTATAAATTGTGCATGGGAATGTTAAGAATCATCAGTCGTCGTGCAATTCTACTCTTCAGATAGGGAAATAATTTCCCCTATCTTTCTTAAATTAACCACAGGAAAATGTTATGAGAGGGAGAAAAACCTGGCAAACACCCTCCTCTCCCCAACCCTTTAACAAAAAAAAATAGTTTCGCACTCTGTCAACATCCTATGAAGACTTTTTCAGGTTTCCTTTTGTTATTGGTTGCTGGGGGGGTTATAGAAAAGTAATTTGTCTATTCGGTTATTTCAGTACAGAATTCACTCGTTTGGCGTTAACACTGATGATGCTTGGAAGGAAAGAGATTACCCAACAACAAACATGCGTTGAGGGAAGTTACAGTGGCGGAACGTTTTCACCAATATTCAATATATGTGGCGAGTTACCCCATTTTAAAATGTTATACACCAATCGATTCATTATTATTCTTCAGTCCTGTAAGCTATGAGCATATGGTGATAAAACATGTTCTGCAAAAAATATCGCACAGGCTTGGTAAAAAAAAATAATTCATTACTGAGCATGAGTAATAAGTGAAAATGAATACTGTTATACCCCCATCATACAGGGCCATTAAATTTTTTTAAGAATGCTAGGTTAGTTCTGCATGGGCAAGTGAAACAAAGAAACAGAAAACGCAACGTGTTTTAGGCAATGAAATGTTTACCTCGGGACAGCTCCGTAGCACAGTATAGCTGAGTGCACAGAGACTAAATGGCAAGGCGGTTCATGGGACGTTGGCGTACCGATCCTCTGACTGGCTGTGCGAATCTGACCGGCTACTGCGCGCTACGAAAGGTTCCTCATTGGCTGGCCTGCCGGCTGGCTAGTACACTGTTAGAAATGTCTGTAGATTTACGGAAACTTTTGCGGAGATGTAGAGTTAATTAACGGAAAGGCACTCCGTAATGACGAATAAGGGAAATGAGCTCCGTAAATATAAAATACTGAAGCAGTAAGTAGTATATCAATCGGGACTTTGAGGTATTGCTGTCTGACGTCGGAGATCAGAGCTCTGTCATTCCAATCGGCCGGCGGCCATTTTTCCTCACAATTTCCGTTTTCCCTTTAAAAAGAACCGATCCGCCCAACTGTGAAAACGATCCCACGAAAGACTATTATCGATCAATCGGATGAATTTGAGGGAATCGGTTTGAGGGCAGAGCAGTTGCGCCCATATTTGTTTTATATATATAGGATATGCCAAATCGATAAAAGGGGCCCAGAGTCCGGAGTCAAACTTAACCATCAACCATCTTGTCCGCCATATTGTTTGCAGGTGACCTTGACATTGACATTGAAACCTGTGATATTTGACTTTAAACCCAAAAAAATCCTAAAAAATGCAATTTATTTATTTATATATATATATAAAATATATTTTAAAATGTACATGTAGGAGGTCCAGGGTTCGATAACAGGTGGATCGACTAAGCCCCCAACACGACCGACACTCACCCGGTCCCATGGTGACCATCTTGTCAGCCATGTTAGATGTTAATGGCCTTGACCTTGGCCTCAGTAACCTTGAAGACAACAATTCTAAAATTCCCAAACAATTTCCGAAAAATTCCAACAAATTCCCAAAAAACCCTTGACACTTGACTCAATGATCAATGACCCAACGAGCCATTTGACGCCATGACCCATAACCCATTGACCCCATGACCCATACATAACCCATTAACACATGACCTTGAAAACCAGAAAAATTCCAAGAAATCCCCAAAAATTCTAAAAAAATCGCCCAAATTCTAAAAAAATCAGTTTATTAAAAAATGCATTTAAAATTATTATTAACAATTTATTTTAAAAAACGTACATTTCTGCAAGTTTCCCCAGCACCGTGTCTTGCAGATGACTGACCATCCTCCAATCCATCACATTGTTATAAACTTTCCCTCTCCTAACAATACTTCACATTGGTTAATTAGACGGCAGGCCTCCACCCCTTTCACCGATACTCATTCTGTCGAATGCACTCCACCAGCCATATTGGTTCTTTTAGTTGGTCATTTGTTTACTTTTTTATCACCTAGGTAGCACTAGTGTATTAATTTTCGATTTCGTCACTAGGCGAGCTATATATTTAGCCACCAGGTGGCAGCCCTATTTTTTTTACATTCACACAACACCTACGCACACACATCTACACACACACAAACCTACATACACACACACAGAGAACCCGAAAAATTCAAATTTGCAGGTGAGACTGATAGACGCATTACAAATCTATTAAGACAAAAGCGTACTTAAAGAAGTGGAGACTAGTTCCATTACGGAAGTAAAACGAGAGAGACGTGCAGTCGTAATCTGAGCTCACGCACACGTCCAGCCGCGCTTCACCAGGTGTTGAGTTGGACTTTTTCCTAGCGCACAGGAGAGTGAGTGGTGGCCGCGGGCGCTTGTCACTCCAGCATCACGTTGCATTTCTCAGTCACGCCAACTTTAATTCACAGGATAATAAACACAGATTATATCTGCACGCACAAGTCAACACCAGGGTATACCCATGTTCAGAGGGGCCCAGGTTCATTTCCAGGTGAATTTCGGGATGGTTTCTTCTCAACTTAGGTCATGTTCGATTCCTTACTCTGATACTGATTGTGTCTGCTGCCTGGTTCAAAACAAATTCCAAAAATTTTTCAACGATAAATGCGTGGTGACCACCCCCCCCCCCCNAGTCTTTACAAAAAGTTTCTGTTCGGTACAGTTTACCCGGGAAGCGATGAAATACATCGAGAAACCCGGCTATATATTTTTTTAGAGCGAGATTATAAAATAAAATATTCACCTTTTACATGTACAGGTAGGAATCTCTATTTTTTTTAATACCGGGAATTTATTTTAACTTGCGACCCTCACGCACGCAGAGGAGAATTTCTGAGGAGGAGTAAGAGGAGACTGACTCCTGTGTGTGATGTCTCAATGCCTTCATGCGATTGGTCAGCTGCAATCACGTGGCAACTCGGTCATTGGCTTGTATTTTGCCCCACAATGTCTTATTAGTGCAATAAGATTGGTTCAAAGTCAATATGGCGTCATAGGGCTTGCATGCGCGTATATTATAAGCAGTAGGGGGGTCAGCCGAGAGGCTTAGTTTGACAACGGCTAATGTGAAAGGTGTATTGTCTCGGCTGGCTTCTGCAGCTTTGCATCTAAGTCTTATTATGCATCTGTGGTGTCTTCGGACACTTTAGAGCTAATGGTAGCTATGGCTGTGCCATCGACTTCTTCGGGATTGGTACCACAGCAGTGGCATTGACTTATTCGAGCGGCATACCTATAGTAGTATCGCCATCAACCTCTTTGGATGATCAGCCTACAGTAGCACCGCTGTCATCTGCTATTGTTTGTATCATCCAAATTGGCAAGATTTTGACAGTTCGACGAAAGTAGCCCCAAATAATTATTTTTCGTTTATGTATCCTTTTGCCATTAGCTGGTGCGTCAAGTGGAGGCTGTATATTTTATCAACACCTTGAACTGGGTTCAAGGTCAATGTCAAGGTCACTTGCATCCAATATGGTGGACAATATGGCTGATGGTTAGGTCTGACTCCGGACTCTGGACCCTTTATATCGATTTGGCATACCATATGCCTATAAAACCAATATGGCCGCCACTACTCTCCCCTCGATAACGATCCTCCCAAATTCGTCCGATGGTTCGAAAATTGGCTTTCGGGGAATCGTTTTTACAGCTGGGGGATCGGTGCTTTTTTGAAGTAAAACGGGAATGTGTTAGGGAAAAAGGGGAAATTTTGAGGAAAATTTTATTGATTTTAAGGGGGAAAAGGGAAATTTAGAGGGAAAATGGCTGACGACCTACCAGAATGACAGAGCATGAACAGCTCCGATCTCCGACGCCAGACACCAATGCCTCAAAGTCCCCTTTTATATACTACTGGAAGCTCTTCGTATTCTTATGGCTTCGATTTTGAGACACGAACCATGCAGATGATACGTGAAGCGTATAAAATCCCATCTTCACAATACAACTTCGTGTAAAGTAGTAGTAGGTGAGTTGCGAACCTCTCTTGGAGAGCCAATTCGTTGATCCTTGTTCAAATTCCACTACAGGACAAAACTTTCTGTATACACAGTGAAACACGCACATAACGAAAATCAAACAGTATTTTCGTAACCTCGTTTTATAAACCGCAAATATAGCAAGCGCTCTAGCACGGCTTGAAACTAAGACAGGCGCGTTCGTCACTTTCATGTAAAATTCATATTAACAAAATACTTCGTGTAAATGTGTGGTAAGTGAGTCTTTCGTTTACTGATTGTTAATTTTTCGATTCGTGTTCAAATACCACTACAGCAATAATTATTTAATTTTTTTAATTTCTATGTTATACACAGTGAAATACAATTCAAAAATAAAACTCTCTTTATTACCCCTGTTTGTAAACCTGAAATAAAAAAAACCATACCCACTCTAACTTGACTAGAAACTAAGAGGTGCATGTATAATTCCATATAAATTCTGTGTTTACAACATAACTTCCTGTGAAGCGTGGTAGGTGAGTAGATAATTTGTTGGACTACCAAAATCTTTTCCCTAGTTCAAATCCCACCACCGGACAATTTTTTTTTATATAGTCATTTTTATACATAGTGGATCACCCACACAACGAAAGTAAAACGTTCTTATTGATACCCATTTTTATAACGAGCAGATTAAAAAAAACTTGCAGGTTTGTGGATATATTCCGTAAATTCACGGAAATTTACGTGTAATTAATGGAGAGGACGTAATTGAAAAAAAAAACGAAGAGACTGTAATTTAACGCAAATGTCTGGATAATTTTAACCGGTATTTTCCGTGATTTTACGGACAATTAGGCTAACGGTGTAAGTTACCAGGCGCTGATTGGGGAAGAGCGTTCCGACATATCGCTGGCCAGTGACCCCATTCTGGTAGCGTGTGCGGCTGGAGTTGGCCGGATAGGTGGCAGATTCACCTCTTCCCTGCGTACTCTGTGGTTACGGGCAGAAGAGTTACGTAAACGGCGTGACGCGCGCAAGGACGCAGTGCGCATTTCAGCAGGGCCTGGCAGGCGTGCACCTCACTCGGCATCTCCCCCGTTGCAACATTTCCCGGAGCGAGGCCCCGCGTGTGAAACATCATCTACCTATCCCCGCGGCGTCGCAGCGGAAACCTATTTATCTCTGGCTGTCCTGTCACCAGTCGCCACGCCGTCCTGTTTCCTAAGACCTGCAAGACTCGCCTACTCCGCTGCAGGACCACGGGTTACTTAAGGCCCCCGCCTGGTGAGGGGTGTGCTTGTGCGTGCGAGGCAAACACCGATGAAGCGCTACGGCCGACGCCAACCGGCGCATGCAAAGCGATATCTAGGGACACCAGAACTTCACGAAAATATTTCCGAACATGCTATATTTCAACACCCCTCGAGTATACCAGCTGTTTTCCTTCGCTTATCGGCAGCGTGTAGGCATTTTCTTACTTGATTGTCCAATCAGAGTATGGTACTCCCGATACTGGTCTGTGATTCGCGGGCAAACAACCAAGTTGCGCAAATCCTAGATCATCCAATAAAGAAATTATAAATAAGCTAAAGTGTTGTGAAATACAACTGGTCGTGAAGTCGCAAGCGATATCGCCTCTACGCGCAAAGTTGCGAACTCGCGTGCAGTTTTTCCCGTCGTGCCGCTGGAACTATGTGACTTCAAGAGGTGTACGTATCATTTCATTGGGCGCTACACTGTAGCAAAGACTCTTCTATCATAGTTTCGCATGAATACGGTTCGTATATTTTGAGAAGCAGCAGTCTGAGAAAAGCTGTTTTTCAGCCATCTTGGAGGGTATGAAAATATTGATTCCAATGTACGCGATGCCTTGAAACTACCGAGCACAACTAGTCTGAAGTGTGTTTTCTTTTTCCGCAGATAAACATTTTAGACACATATTTACTGGATTCCAAAAAAAACTTTCATTCTCGCTGCAACGCAGTTCAAGCGCCAGGCGCAGTCAGGCTGTAAGTATTTTGCATGTCCGAGAAGCAGAAGAAACGTGAGGGCGCTAAGGGCGACCTTAGGTACGCGCATCGAACGTCTGATCGCCTTTACGCGCCGCGCACTGAAATGGCAAGCAATCTTACTCTCGTCAGTTCGCCTGCCTGCTACAGTACGTTAAATAGTCTGTACCGGAAATTTCACAAAGATATTGTGAAACATTCCTCTTAACTTTTTTAAACTTTAAAAAATACGCACTAGAACGGAAATAGAAAATGGAAACTACTTTTCGGGCGCAGAAAATTTCTGAAACGCTATATTTACGCAGACGCCGCTCATAAATATTGAACAATTTTTAAATGACAGCTTTGCAAGTGGAGATACGCGCTCTGTTTTGGCTGCTGGCATGTGGCGCACGTAAGGTAATTTGCCTATAGTCTATTGGTGGTTTCTTCAAACTTTTTGAATCAAACCTTTGAAAAATCGTTCAAAGTATGGCGTGTTTAGTTATTTCCTAAATATGCAATGTATCACAAGCGTTTTATAACTCTGTTGACATAAAAATATTTTTTTTTTCGTTAAATTGAAGTTTTGCCTGTATTTTATTCGTAAACTATAATATTTCATTCATTATTTGTATGTATAAAAACAGTGAGAAAAGATGTGTGTTGGTAGCGCCTCGTAATAAATAGTTATCATGCAAAATATTATTATAACTGAGCGCGCACGAATTCTGTGCGTTTTCCTTTGATATAATTTGTAGACATGGTTAAGCTTCGGTTGTATGAGGGGGATGAATATCCTGGAAGTAGAACTTAAGCAGGGCTTCAGAAAATTTGCGGTAACCGTGAATGGAGCATAGTAAAACATTTTAACCCATTCGGACCCAGTGGACACAACTGTGTACAGGACACACAGGAATGTTATTTTTGGTCGATGTTGTACACAGCATGGGTCAATGTCCAATGATCTTCCCTGTGAGTAACTGGTTTGTAAACCTTGCTATGGTCTAGATTATGATTAGTTCATATTATTATAGATGAAAACCAAGCCTTATAGCTCGTTGCGTTGGCAAGGAAAGAATGTGTTGGCAATGAAAGAAATGTTGTCTTATCTCAAGTACTGTACGCGTCATAAAATGTCTTGTTTTGCAACACCTGAAACCGTAAATTAATGCGGGCCTGAAAGACTTAAACTCCTCAATGTCACACCAAGCATTACGCCGGCGATGATAAAAAAAGCATGAACAAGCTTTGCGAGTATTCTGTTTCATCAGAATTTGAAGCGATAACTATAGGGATATGATACAGCAATCTGTTAAGAAAAGATTCAGCACTGTCGCTATACTTTAAAACACTGTTTTACAGGGGAATAAATCTTAAAACAGACAGCTACTTACAGCGAATTTTGCTGACTTTGAGACATTCCAAATTGCCACATTTTTTGTTTCAACCGCCAAATTAAAAATTGGCAACGAAATATCGACTTCCATTTCTGTCCTGAAAAAATTCCATAATATTTTTTAACATTAGAACAGACACAGCTGCTTACAATTAGATTCATACAACCATGGAGGCCCCTTCATAATACGCAGGGCCACCTGTTTATCGTAAAACAAATTACGCGGAGGCTAGGCTTCAGTATTTTACGTGCACACTTGCATTTTTCCTTTCGCTACTGACCGCC
>NQII01013194.1:0-20577 GCA_002778355.1 Clitarchus hookeri
TGGCATGCACATTAACAGAACTCGAGCTCCAGTGGTTAATACCAAGGACACAGAAAACAATTTCTAAACTAAAAAAGTTTATTCATACCGATTGCATGGAGAGATATCACCCACTGTGACGCACCATGAAGCGTCACATAAGTTCACTTGTAGTTATCTATTATTGTGCACAGCGCACCTCGCGTACAACTATACCCCGGTTGAAAGGAAATATGCAATATCAGGATACACAATGGTAATTATTTATTCGTTTCATTGGTCTAATNCTATACCCCGGTTGAAAGGAAATATGCAATATCAGGATACACAATGGTAATTATTTATTCGTTTCATTGGTCTAATAGGTGAAGGACTGGGAAGGAAATGCGTCAGCTTTTATCATTTGTGGATGAAGTATTTCTTTAGCAGGGACCACGCCCAGTACAATAAATAAAGATGGGAGACACAACCCATCGAATACGAATTATCAAATGGTCAAACAGGTGTGGTAACGGACACATGGTGTCACTTCACAGCAGCTAAACCGGGAAGTGAAAACACATAGGTCATAGNCAAACAGGTGTGGTAACGGACACATGGTGTCACTTCACAGCAGCTAAACCGGGAAGTGAAAACACATAGGTCATAGAGTCCCTTCTTCAGCACAGCAAATAACTAATAACAGACAATGAATCGACAAACATAAATCTTCTTCTTCCTACTTAATCCACTCAGCCCAAGTACACGCGGCTCCATGTCTGTGTTTCATGCAGTAAGGTCATAGATGGCCGCGAATGTACACAATGTTCACTGCCAAATGCGGGCAATTATTCTTCGCGAGTTAATTAATTTCCGAAAGTAAGCTTCATTGTGTTTTAGTGAAAATTTTACGAACTATTAACATAGCACCATGCTTTTGGCTTTTAATTTTTTACTTGAGGAAGAATAGTGTCGGTACAGATACAGTAACTATAAAAAAAAATCCAAAACTACATATATATAAGGTCCTGAAAAGAATACCTGGGCACTATTAAGTTAGCTCGTGCGGGACTCAATAAATGCACATTTCTTAATAAATGTAAACATTTAAACAGGACATGCTACTGTATACGCATAAGATAAAAGCTACTTTGCAGTGATAGCATACCTGAAAATTTGTGCAAATTCACAGCAAAAAATTTACAAGTTTTATGGGTATACTCACTGGCTTAGGTGTAGTTATGAATGTAGTAAATAAGGCATTTAATTTAAAGCGTATAAAAATAATATTTAACTCTGAAAGAAATTATTAAATTTTTATTAGAAATAAAGAAACGACATTTTCGAAAGTAACCGATTTACTAGTTAACCAACTGGACAACCATAAATATTCAGGCGATAAAAGAAAATACTATTAGCTCTTAACGTCAGCATTATTATGTTAAACGCCATAGGAAGTTAAAGAAAGAAGAGGCAGAATATTGAAAAATATTGTAGCTCTGTTCGTTTAAAATGTTCAATGGTCCTCCTAAATGATGTTGCATGTGGCGGCAGTCCACAACCAATTATACATGCATGGATTTCTTCAAATATCAACGTTTCCCTAACCAAATGTGTCTGCAACATCCGAAAGGTACAATTGACAACCAGTTTGGCACAAAGTTCACACAAATACTTACAGCACTACAATTTGGCCTCTTTAAATTCAGTCAGTTGATAGTACGACCTTCTCGTACGTCTTCTCGCTATGTTTATCGCTTACTAACTACCCCGTGTCAAGAATTTTTTTTGACATCACATGCGCTCCTTGATGCTGCTTAAATATGGCACTTGAGAGCGACTGTAGCACCATCATACGATGCAAGCACGTACATCATGCACCATCGCGTGAAACTTCAGTCAGTTCATATAATCGATCAGAGTACATATTTAACAGCTTATACGGTGACCACAAGATTTTTAGATGGCATGGGAATTTCTATGCCAAAGTGTGTAAATACCAGCAACAGCGAAGAACCCAGATGCGTTAAAAGCATGAAAGCGAAAATCCAAAGCAGTGGAAATCAGTAACGGAAAACTGAACACCAAAAAGAAATTGTTATGAGGAAGTGTGGTTTCCAGAAGGTGGAAGCTCAGCAGGAAAGCCACTGCTGAACTAATAAACAAAAATAGAGTAGTATAATATAAGTAATTAGAACTTTCGGTGCCCTTGTTTTCAGGTTATGATAGGCCACTGATGCTATTAAATAATCACTACGGCCGATTGCAACTAACACATCGTGTAAGTTGTACAGTTATTTTGTCAGTTCATAACTGGTTCACAATAGTATGAAGTTTTTGACAAAAAACATTTTTAACGTTCTGCCATTAGCGGCGTATATCTTATTGCACATAACGGCTGGCATGCTCACAGTTAATTTCCGGCGATGTATAAAGTGAAATTCCTTGTTGTATGCAAAAGGATGGCATAAATCTAGTGACCCATTATGTGTTCATTACTGATTATTTTGCAAAAACAGAATTAAATTTTATCATATTAGTAATACATTTATATCTGTAGTAATTTCATTCATGAACATCGAGACCGAATAAATTGCAATGGTAAGTTTACATGTAATAGAAGAATACAAAATGAGGATAAAAGTATATCAGAAGCCAGATTTGCATCAGAGTAACCTTAGAGATGCTATATGCTAATAGGGAGGTGAAATACGGAATACTTGCCAGAGTAGCGAAAGATTTCGTCAGGGTGTGCGGTTGGATATTTCATCACGCAGAGCATTTATCTTCTTTGTACTTAGTAATTGAATGATGATAACTCTAATGTAGAGGATTGTGTTTTATATACGAGAAGATGAATCTGAAAATTTATTGTGCTGGGATNAATGATGATAACTCTAATGTAGAGGATTGTGTTTTATATACGAGAAGATGAATCTGAAAATTTATTGTGCTGGGATAATGCACTGGTACTGATGTTAGTTGAATTTAATATTCTGTCGCTGCATATGTGATACTAGCGATTAACATAGAAATTTAAATACCCGAATATGTAAATAGGAATCAAAATATACACTATGATAAAATTCCGCCATACCACACACAATCTATTTTTTGACAGCGATTTCTCATTTTCCCGCTATCTTAAGAGTGTTTTTTTCTAAACCATGATACCACTTACTTTTGTGAAAAATGCAACACCAAGAAGGACACATGTGATTTAATTGAACGTTACACCACAGATTAGGTATATGACAATACACAATTGATTAGAATAACAGAACTGTACATGATCTCTGTCCTTGAGAATTCAGTAAGGTGTGAAGCACCCACATGCTTCAATCAGAACCCCTAAACATCGTGGCATGGAATAAAAGAGGACCATGATATGTTACTGGGGAATCTCCTTCCACGCAGTTCATATATGTGTCTATAAAGCATCAACAGTAGTTGCTGGAGGATCNTATGTTACTGGGGAATCTCCTTCCACGCAGTTCATATATGTGTCTATAAAGCATCAACAGTAGTTGCTGGAGGATAGTGACGCACGAGTCACCGACTAACCATATTTGAGATATATTCGATGGACGACATGCCAGGCGAACATGAAGGCCAGGGAAGCATGGTACCCGTCGATCATTGAAGGAGGCCATCACATTCCTCACCGCATGTGGCCGGGCATTGTCCTTCTGAAATATGGCACGTGGAGTTTCATGAAGGAGAGGCAGTACCTCAGGCTCTAAAACCTCCCTGCTGTAGCGGTTGCCTTTCAGATTGCCCTCAATACGCAGGAGTCGAGATCGCATGTTTTATACAATGGCGCCCTAAACCAACACACTTGGCGTGTGTCCGCTATGCTGCTCCACAATGCAAGCGGCCAAAATGCGGTCCCCACGGTAGCGTCTAACATGTATGTGGCAATCACTGTAGAACAGGTTGAAGCGGGACTCATCCGAAAACCCTACATTTTGTCACTCAGCACGTCAGCGACGGCTTTCACGTGCACATTGCAGTATGAGGTGTTTGGGGTTTATGGACAACTAACGAACCGGCCTGGCTTCGCCCGGGTACAATTGAGTTTTACAGATATTCACTAATAAATTAATTGGGAAAAGACAATTAATTTATGTGAAAACAGAATTATAAAATTATACTATGTTGGCCTCGGTTTTAAACTGATTACGCCAACCCAAAAGGANCAGATTGCCCTCAATACGCAGGAGTCGAGATCGCATGTTTTATACAATGGCGCCCTAAACCAACACACTTGGCGTTTGTCCGCTATGCTGCTCCACAATGCAAGCTGCCAAAATGCGGTCCCCACGGTAGCGTCTAACATGTATGTGGCAATCACTGTAGGACAGGTTGAAGCGGGGCTCATCCGAAAACCCTACATTTTGTCACTCAGCACGTCAGCGACGGCTTTCACGTGCACATTGTAGTATGAGGTGTTTGGAGTTTATGTACAACTAGCGAACCGGCCTGGCTTCGCCCGGGTGCAATTGAGTTTTACAGATATTCACTAATAAATAAATTGGGAAAAGACAATTCATTTATGTGAAAACAGAATTATAAAATTATACTATGTTGGCCTCGGT
Source organism: Clitarchus hookeri (assembly GCA_002778355.1). Lineage (NCBI taxonomy): Eukaryota > Metazoa > Arthropoda > Insecta > Phasmatodea > Phasmatidae > Clitarchus > Clitarchus hookeri. The sequence goes on from NQII01013194.1 coordinate 4,557, forward strand.
TTTAAACTGATTACGCCAACCCAAAAGGAAATATTTTTTACTCGATAGCCAAGAAGTATGGTATTGTTTTTGGAGTGTATCTGTGCAACTATCGCGTAGTTACCACATTTCAGCTTTCAATGTATGAAAATCATAACGTGAGTTTCATCAAGTTGTAGCTTTAGAAATAAGTGTACCTAGGTACTACTTTTTGCGCTTGGTTGAGGGATCTTCACCGATTACCAAAGTTAAGCAACGTTCCTAGCGGCACACATTTGGATGGGTGACGGTTTAGTCGCATAACATCTGAGCGCTTCCGGGCTTCGGAGGGCACGTTAAATATTCGGTCACGGTTGTTATCGATTGATAGCAGTCGTTAAGCCATTTCAGAGGTCCTTGGGCGGCCTAATAAACTCTGACACCAGAGGAAAAAAAAAATTCGATCACGTTACCAGCCGTTACAGAATTAGGTTTAATTATTATTCTACAGAAACCGTACAATTCTCCAGGATAGAAAGTAACCTACATCCTATTCCAAGACCTAAAGTACCTACATACAAAATTTCATCAAAATCCGTTCTGCCGTTATGGAGCTGAGTTCAGTCACGTTCCCAGTCGTTGCAGAATAGGGATTGTTGTTATTCCACAAGGCCCGTACAATTTATCGGGATAAAAATTATCGTATGTCCTATTCCAGGACCTTAATTACCTTCATACCAAATTTAATTTAAATACGTTCAGCCGTTGAGGAGCTGAGTAGTAACAAACATACACACACAGACATTCGCATATATAATATTAGTAGGATAGGATTAATAGTATTGAAGCCGACGCAGTGGCATGCGTGCCAACAGTCCAGCCCCCAGCAGACGGGTCCACACCCGTTTCAGTACTCCAGTGTCCAGTCATCCCTGTTGACGAGGCTGTACGTTCCATTACTGCCATGCGGACAAGATGGCGGTCGTCTCGTGCTGTAGTCTCATTGCGTGATCCGGTACCCGCTAGTTGCTGCGTAGGACCCTCTTACATCAACTGGTTCCTCACACGCATCACTGTCATAGCATAATGCCCTGTACGGCCCGAAATGTCATGGTATGACGAACCCGTTTCCCAGGGACCAATCACTTTGCTTCTTTCAAACTCACTCACATGCTGATATGGTGCTCTTTGGACGTCAACGAGGCATACTGGCACTTGCTTTCACATCGTTTGACGGCTGTTCACTGACTGAGCTTGGCGTAACACTATCCTTTCCTGTCAAACGTGATAGGGTGCTGCTGGTCCTACATGTATGCCATCTCTCTGCAACCGTAATAACTTATTTCCGGTACGCTGTTCTGAACATCCTCCGAGTTTGGATTCACTCGGCCGTCCTTTCTGGGTGTTGCAATTTTCACAAACAGTTGTGTATATGCTTTGGAAGAATTAGAATAATATACCCATACCTATTTGAATCTCGAGCTAGTGGAAAACCAGGAAGGTATGTAACAATTATACAAATTCTGACATCGTGTAATAATTCAAATTAATGAGAGAAATAAAAAAATGTAGAACATCAAATAATATTCTTATGGCTTAGTAAGGTATACAATTTTTAAGATGCAAATATAAAAGTCCATTCTGGATGCATGTATGTAGAGCTGTTATAGTAAGGTTCAGTAACATGTTCGTACTTTAGGCATTTAAATGTAAACTTTGATTTGGAACAATTTCGTATATTGAACAATATTCGAGCGTACTATGGCCTACTAATGGCTGCGGTGAATATGGAACCAAGACAACCACCTTCATTGTCAATTCACCAGCAATGCCGATACTGCCACAAGGATTATGCATTCGTCTATAACGTGAGGCGACATGAGAAGTGTAGATGACGGTTAGAAATTGGATAAGGGGATCATGTTCATGTGTTTATAGGATGAAATGTCCGACGGGTGGTGTTCGTGGTCTTGGATTGTGAGGTGTGAGGCATGCCGGGTGGTGAGTATCTTTGAAAAAAAGGGGGGAGGGGGTATGCTTTGATATGATCGATATAATTTCCGACGATGTTTAGGGCAGTGATATAAATTGCTTTTATTTTTATATACATATATATATATAAAGTTTTGAAGGATTGTTGAAGAGGGGGCAGTGGGGAAATATTAATGTGGGGTGACGAGATTGGATGAAGGTTATGATAATGGTGAAGGGTGTTGTTATGGTGGGGGTGAAGATACTAAGTTTTGAATATTTGTTGGGGGTAGGGGCATACCTCTTAAATCGAATATGGTTGTCCTGACATTGGGTTACAAAATCGTTATTATATCATGATCATATGCATCTTGAAACGACAAGTCCGGTGACATATAACTCTCAATACTTACATCTCTAAATATTTTAATTATAAAAATATATATAAATGTAATTTAAAGAAAATAATTTTTTTAATCATTTTATGTTACCTACTTCTTAGATTCCTCGTTGTGGCTAATTTTCGCTATACCTCAGCCACATTGAGGAGTCAGTTAGCCACATTGATAGGCAAGCACACTTTTCACCAATTTTTGGAAATTTTTAAGGGATATGAGAAATTCTAAAGGAAATTCGGGAAATTTTTAAGAAAATTGTAGAGATTTTGAGTGTTTTAAAGAGATAAACGGAAAATTTTGGGGGAAAACTAAATATTTTTGATGTTATCAAAGATGACGGATCTTTAGTTGGCGGACAAACATTTAGTCTCTTGTGCTCGTATCTCCTAATCCTATCTACTCTATAAACACACACACACACACACACACACACCTTTACTATTAAATGTTTTGCGAGTAAAATTTTATTTCTAAAACAACTAAGTTATGGTGGTTTCGTAATATTTAGATAAATAATTACATTGGGACCTATAACGAAGTGGACGGGTCTTGGATATTAATCACAGTACTAACTCCGGAAAAATTATATGCGTTCTGCGCATGCGTAGGTTTCGTTTGTGGCAAGGTTTAATAACAAAACTCGGTGCCCTAATATCAAGGCATTGGCCGTGGCTGAACTAAGGACTTACTTGGCATTATAACGCTCTGCAATGCAGATCAGGCCTAGACATGGCAAGGCTTCGAGGGATTGAAACGTCCCGCCCCGCGCAATTGTCTTGGCGCTCCGCGCGACAGACAACGCCGTCGAAGTGGCTTACCACCGAGCCACCGCCAGTTATGTGCAACATTTCTTCGGGTCTCGGTCCCTTCGTAACACATAGTAACATCGTAACCCATTTATGACTTGCAGGTAAAGTAATTATGTGACAACTGTCACACTATAACTACAAAGAAAGAATGGCACTAGCATTAGAATATATTGCAAGAAACAAAATGTATGTTTGTTAAAATAGGTCTGTGGTCTTCATCACCTATCGTTATTGGCTCCAATGATTCCTTTAAAGACATCCAAGACGTTTCATTTGCTGACCTCAGGCAAAACTATTGTAGGAGGATCTTCAGGAAAAAAGTTAACAAGTTACAGAATAATTCAGCAAACACTTTATATAAGTATAATTTTAAAGCAAACGTCGATGAAACTGGTGGGGAAAATGTTCTGCGGGCGGGAAGATTCATTGCTGTAACGGAAGAATCAAGTTGGTGCTATTCCTTCAGCACAGAGAGGAGAAATTTTAACAATTTTATTCATAGTAAGATCAGACGGCAATTCAGTTACTCCAATTTTAATATTCTTGAGTAAATTTACAATGAAACACACGCAATAAAGTGGTAGCTAAAGGTTTCGTAAGATTAATATTATAAAGTAGGTAAATATAATATATTTAAGTGGGGAATTTCTAATACATCAAATAATTTGCTACGCACGAAAGCTGTTTTATAAAAAAGCCGTGTATTAATACACATTGAACATATTTCAGTGATACTGATTTTTGTATGTTTACGGGCATGATTATTATGCGTTTATCACCCCCCTCCTCATACACACAAAACACACACAATTTACGAACTAGATAGAGGGTTTAAATGATGTGTACGTAACCCTCTATTATTACACTGAAGAGCCAAAAACTGGTACACCTGCCTAATATCGTGTAGGGCCCCCGCGAGCACGCAGAAGTGCCGCAAGACGACGTGGCATGGACTCGACTAATGTCTGAAGGTATGCGGGACTCATTGAAATCTGCGCCAATTTGAGAAAGGGTTGCCCGTCTGTCACGTTTAATGATTCTGATCAGTCGTCGTTTGTCCCATTCTTTCACGATTTTTTTCCGGCCGCAGCGATGTCGAAGATGTGATGTTTTAGCAGATTCCCGATATTCAAGGTAGACTCGTGAAATGGTCGTACGCGAACGTCCGAATGTTATCGCTACCTCGGAGATGGTATGTCCCATCTCTCGTGCGCCGACCATAACACCATGTTCAAACTTACTTAAATCTTGAAAACCTGACATTGTAGCAGCGGTAACTGATCAAGCGGCCGACCGCATCGCGTTACTCTGATTGGTTCCATGCCTCTTTTATTTGCATACGCACGCCTAGACTAGTTTTTTCTGGCTCTTCAGTGTACATTTAACCAACTTCATAGTTTGCTGAGATTCAAGTGCTGTTGATCTGCCGTAACGGTACTTTGGTCTTCTGCATGGCATCCCTTCGGTATTTCAATTAATTTAATACTTCTTTAAACGCAAAAATTAAACTTAATAAGTGGTGCAAAATAACTGAAAGTATATGGTATATTACATTCCGTCATTATTATATAAAATAAAATATCACATGGTCAGAAGTTCTCATCGATCTCTTTTTTAATATACGAACTTCCACAGTCGCCACTATTTCTCATTTGTCTAATGGAGATTCCTCGTGCTGGCAGTTGGGACGTAAACAACAGGCCGGAAATGACATGTTACTATGGTTTGTTTTGTCCAAGCCAGACAAAACTTCGTTCTCACATGTGACTAACCTTAGCAAGGTAGGGAGTCTTTAGGACTTTGCATGCCTATCCTTATTGTCTGCAAAACGCCGCAGTGACAGCGGCTAGAACGCTCGCCTTCTATCAAAGCGAATCAGGTTCAACTCCCGGCGGATCGCACCGAATTTTCGTAGTTGGAAATCATGCCGGACTAAGCCGTTGGTCGGCAGGTTTTCTCGGGGATCTCTCGTTCACTCCGCTCTTGCTTTCCGGCGCTGCTTCATACACACCTCGTTTCAATCTCATCGGCTCTCACTTACTCTCGACCAACTCTTACTTGACCTTTAGAACATATCTCTTTATTTTATCTACTTAAAAACCTGAGATATATCTAGGGGTTTTCGTGTGCAACATAGTTATTTTTACCAAAAAAATTAAAAATAATTATTTTTGTGCTTTTCAAAGTGTGGAAAAATTTTAAAACTATTTGGCGAAAAATTAGTAGAAAATTTTATTTTCAAATAAACACCGAATGTGTATTAAAACTTCAAAACGAAAACTATCTTTGAGTTACTTGTTTACAAAAACGAATCGGCCCTTAAAAAATCTAATTTTTTCCGTATTTCTGCGGCAACGAAATATAAAAACTAACTCGTACGAGAGAAAGCAATTTTATCTCTTATGTCNTTCCGTATTTCTGCGGCAACGAAATATAAAAACTAACTCGTACGAGAGAAAGCAATTTTATCTCTTATGTCATCTTTACGAAATAGCAGGGATTGTCTCTAGACTGAAATATCTCGCCGGAGATGACAGCGACGGTTATGGAACTGCCGAGCGCAGACAATAAAAACAGTGCTGTGTTGGCGAGCGACCAATACCAGATCCTGCGACGTATTTAACGTGAACTGAGTTGTGGAACTTGTGCTGACACAAGAAATTAAATGGGTCTCCGGTCTTCTGCAGATTTTTTTGCCAAGCCAATACCGCCGAGTGCAGAATACATCTGGCTGCGTAGTCACTGAATGCTTCTCAGTCTTCCGACATGCAGACCTATGTAATGTAGAAAACACAGCGATGTTTTTCTGGTTGGGAATTCTGTACGGTGATATACATATACTGCATTTAGTTTGTAATAACCTTTAAAAGAGCCAGGCCGCAAACATTCTGATTAATTTACATGACCAAAATTTCGACAGCAGATTTTCTACTAAAATCATGTACTGGCGATGAATTGTTTTTTAATTTAAATACTTATATCTGTAAGTTGGTTTCTTGTCTTCCTTCCATTTGTGTATGGACAAAAGTAAAACTCGTAAAATAGTAGCTTCAGCTACATTTTTCGGAAAAGGAAGTAATTTGAATAAGAAAAAGCCATAAAAATATTTATGTTCCTTCTCGGACGAAATTGATATAATTTAAAGTTTGTAAATATATTTTAAAAAATTTCACATATTTTAAACAGCTTTTTTTATTACAATGAAATTAATGATTTTCTATTTATATATAAAAATTAATACATACATCCTATAAACTGACATCCGTATAAATACATATTAACATAATAAGCATTATATAAAAAAACAAAAATTAAATAGTAAGGTGAAGCAACACCTTACTACAGTTACGAATTATATCTTAAGTCAATTATTTACTGAAAAGGGCAATAGGCGTACCTAAATAATGAGTCATTATTAGGTAGAGCACAACAGTATAAAATGGGGTTTATTGAACATAGTAGTATACAATAACAATGTATGTGACTATTGATCGGGAGAGCTTAAATAGAATACCAATAAGTTTTATTACCACACACCAATACTATTGCAATCTAATCGGAATGTCCCCACCTTATTCATGATGCCGGAGACTGATTCTAGGAGGCGGTTAACGACATCCGGACACATTAATATCCGCGTCCTCCTGGTTCGCTGCCCCGATGACAAAGACGCCACTCACAGTATTAAGCTGGCCTATATCGGGTGCGTTGTTTAATATTTTCGGTCCCGTTAACTGGCCGGTATAGGCAGTTTCCGCAACTGCCTTTCGCAAGGTGTTGTTGCAATCACGCTCGTGCCCTGTTTCAATGTTTGAAGGTATGATCAGGCGGGCCATCCAGCTAAAGCCAGATCACTTCATAACGTTTCACCCAAAGTTAACCAGCGTGATGCCCTCATCTCGCCCAAGAGTACATGCGGTACGTGGAATATAATTTTTCAGTTGCATGGTTCATCGTCTGGCAGTAGGAAGTTGAATCTGGGTGAAGCCCTCTTCGTTATGGTAGGAATTTGTTGGACGGAATAATTGTAGATGTACAGAAAAGGTATAAGGAACTGCCCATTGCTTCCGTGCAGTCCTCGGGCAAGGTGGGCCGAACAAATTGTTGTACTGTGATTTTGCAGTGGCCTTGCGGGCCATGAACTTTATTTCCATTGAAATGTGCAAAGTTTTCTTCCACGCAAAAGCGCGACAGACCGCTCCAAGTGGTACCGAACGCGTACGCTTTTCTTTAGGTTGTGAGTCCCCAAGCACTACGTGGTGTGGATCTTTGATACATTAGTTCTTCTAAAGAATATAACAGCCAAACAATGTAAAACATAGGCTATTATAGTGAAAAAGAATAATTTATACTCTACGGAATTTGAATTGTTAAAATTTACTGATATCACCGTTACAATAATTATTGTGTTTTGTTTGTAAAGAAAATACATTTGCTGAAAATAAATACATGTTAGAACACTGACAAAAATAGTGATGTGTTAGGGTAATGTTACATACTAAAACGGTACCTGAAGTCACGGTTGTAGGATACTGATGGGTTGGTCTTAAAATGTAGAATATTATGTAATTAATAATTGACTTTTTCATAATTTTCCAAAAGAAAAAAATGTTGCAGCTGCTTTTCAACTAAGTCTCAATAGTTAATAGGGAGGTAGGAGAAGAGTATACTTATACTAACAACGTTATGGCATGTATTTTAAAATATACTAATATTATTTAAAAACAGTAAAAACCATTTTTAACAGAAATGTTAAGTCTTTTTACCATAAAAGGTGTCAGTAACAACAAGAAAATGATATCTACTTACAGTATGTTTTGCATATTACAAAAAAAAAAAAAACATTAATATCGTCACTACTGCTAATGTAAAAATTTCCTTCTTAAATATATAATTTTTTTTCTGCTATGGCCATTCTTCAATGTGATATTATATGTCAGACGTCTTTATTTTATGAACGTTACGTTTATAATACAGTATTCGGTTCTTGAAAGTAATTAAGTTGATAGTATTAAAAATATTATGGTTATTATTTCCTTAGTTATACTATGTAGTTAAAAAAAATGATAGCTACTGGAGGCTTCCTGTGAGTTATAATATTTTATTTTGATTTAATTGATGATGCGAGATATGTTGGAACTTTAAAGTAAAGTAAAGTTTATTATGTACGTGTTACTTTTACCTGCAAGGTGCAATGTGAGTGGTCTGTNCTGACGTACCCGCCTGTGAGCTCCACTATAGCTTGAGTACGGACGAGTAAATCTAGAGACGCCGTAGGCGTCATACTTACAGTACGTTTTGCATATTACAAAAAAAAAAAATATTAATTAAAATCGTCACTACTACTAATGTAAACATTTCCTTCTTAAATACATAATTTTTTTTATGCTATGGCCATTCTTCAATGTTATATTATATGTGAGACGTCTTTATTTTATGAACGTTACGTTTATAATACAGTATTCGGTTCGTGAAAGTAATTACGTTGATAGTATTAAAAATATTATGGTTATTATTTCCTTAGTTATACTATGTAGTTTAAAAAAATTGATAGTTACTGGAGGCTTCCTGTGAGTTATAATATTTAATTATGATTTAATTGATGATGAGAGATATGTTGGAACTTTAAAGTAAAGTAAAGTTTATTATGTACGTGTTACTTTAACCTGCAAGGTGCAATGTGAGTGGTGTGTGGAAAGCTGGTTACCTGTAAATACTGTTACGTCTGACTCGCGAGCTGCAGTAAACGGCAGTGCTGATGGCTGTGAGCGCGGTGCTGAAGTTGTAGCGCGTGACGTCAAGACAGGTGTTCTCGCGGGCGCTGCTGGCGCCGACCTCCGGAGGTACTTTAGAAGAGGGCGGTTTGTTGTAACATCACTGCTAGTTAGCGTTGACATTAAATGTGCGGTACCGTTTATCTGAAACTTGCAAGGAAATGTATAAACAAAATGCATTCACTGGTTGTCGAAACACCTTATATAAAATTTTACTTGAAACAAATAAGATAGTTCTAATATTTTTTGCAGATTATATTTATTTAAAACGAAATTGTGAATTTCATTCTGGTTTTAATATATTTATGGTTGTATTATATTTCTTGGTGTGTCTGAAATTGGAAACTTATGTATTTAAAGGTGAGTTAAACCTCATTTATTTCTTAACTGTTTTTGCAAATTGTTCTCTCGGGCAGCACATGAATGATAACTTNTAAATTATTCTCTCGGGCAGCACATGAATGATAACTTATATTACATCTATATAGTTACTTTTTTTATCCAGTTCTTGGTTAATGTCTACAAATGAGGACGGTTATATTAGTACCTGTATTCACACAATTTTTTTCTCCGATAACAATTTATTATAGATAGCTGTGTGGACGTTTAATGCTCTTTATTATTGAAATGTTAATAAGTACGCTGGACACAAACACATAGTAAAAGTATAACATTATGCCATTTATTATTAAGAAGTTAACATAGCAATAAAGAGTAGAAGAACATATAGATAAGAAAAAACTACAATAGTACATTAACACACAAATAAAATGTTATCAAGGGTGAGGGACATCAACACAGAGTATAAGTAAAACATTATGACACTCATTATGCAAATATAAAATAGTAGAGAGGAAGGAACACACAAAGAACTTAGTATGAAATAATGACAATTCTACTTCCACACAAAGGGGTAGAAAATGAGGATTGGGGAAAACTGCGCTCAATGACTTACAACTGGAAGGTCAAAAGCGAATGTACCCTTGTCGTCTATTTTCAAGGTAATGTGTAATATAGAAATGACCCACAGCAAAAGTCCAACACATCCAGATTGTGTCCCTACTGCCTGAACTCTTTCAAGGCCAATAGAGCGCAGAAGAAAGTCCTCTCTGGCAGGGCCACCACTCCACCAGAGGCCCAGAGATTGTTCCGCGTCTCATGCGAAACGAAATATTTGATCTCCTCAGTAAGTACTCCTGACGATTGGGTGTATGTAGGTAAACCATGAGCGGAAAGTCACAGTCGAACTGGGTGTGTCTCAGGCACTATTCCCATTTTATTAAATGCCCTTGACAGTTTACACAATTATTATTTCTTTCGTCAGGTTTAATAGTCTCCGCATCAAATAAATGATTGGCATAGCGTGACTCTCGCATGTCCGAAAGCCACGTCGAATAGCTAAGTCCTGGAGTAACAGAAATGCGTAAACCTAAAGTAATCGATTCTGCCCGTGTCCGTATGATACTGGTTTGTGGGAAGTACGTGAAAATATGGGAGCATGAGGAACTTAAATCTTGAACAATATAAGTAACTTTTAAAGTGGGCACGGGGTAATAATTGTGAAGTGCGCGCTGGCACGCCTTTTCGCAACACAATGGTTCTCAAGCCGCAGAGAAGTTCTCATGCGCGAATGTGTCGTCTTGGAATTTTGTAACTGCGTTGTGTCGCGGGGCAAGCAGTTGCGACTAGTATTCGTCCTTCCATATGACAACTAATAATGTAATACCAGTTTTATATATGCGTACAATAATGTCATAATTAACTGGCTTATCTTATTTCTATGCATTTTTCTTAAATATATGTCGACTGATGGGAGAGCAGAATAAAATCCTGAACCCTTATCAGTACACAGTAAATTCTACTCTATTATTAATTCCTGTATGGAATCTATTAAATTACCATGAGTTGAAAGTTAATTTANGTACACAGTAAATTCTACTCTATTATTAATTCCTGTATGGAATCTATTAAATTACCATGAGTTGAAAGTTAATTTAATGGAAATTGTCACGTGATTATAAATTACTTACACATTAATAGTTTCTTTTCAAATAACTACATCCAGCGAACACAGGTGATCTATATCTTAATTTAAATTACCAGAATGGTATTGCTGACATAAATTGTTTAGATATATACTGTGTATACATAAACACACAAGTCCCTATTTGCGTGCGTATATATATGTATATATATATTTATATATATGCATATACAGATAGAGACTTGCAGTTTCATGCTGAAATTCTTTATATTTTAATACCGTTTGTTATTTAGGTTTGAAATAATTTCTTTGCAAATTTAGATATTGAACTGTAAAAGGCAAATTATGATTAAAACATAATACATTTCAAATATAGATATTATGGCTATTGAAGTTTATGGGTTTCTTCTGTAATCAAATTTGAGATTTCTAGTATAAACGANTCAAATATAGATATTATGGCTATTGAAGTTTATGGGTTTCTTCTGTAATCAAATTTGAGATTTCTAGTATAAACGATTTATTTACAACACTATAACAATGATACAGTAAGAAAGACACAGTTTTACTAAAAAAAAAAGGCGCCGTTTTACAGTAGCGTCGCCTAGTGACAGTTATACCAACCAAACAGGTGACAATTATGTCAACTAAAAAATTGGTTTTCTAACAATAAAAATTGTTCAACTTTAATATTTAATACTTCCAGTGAAATTTTAACATAACTAGTTAAAAAAAATTACTTGCAATACAAAATATTATTTCTCAGATAAGCAAAAGATTGAATGGGCANTCAAATATAGATATTATGGCTATTGAAGTTTATGGGTTTCTTCTGTAATCAAATTTGAGATTTCTAGTATAAACGTTTTATTTACAACACTATAACAATGATACAGTAAGAAAGACACAGTTTTACTAAAAAAAAAGGCGCCGTTTTACAGTGGCGTCGCCTAGTGACAGTTATACCAACCAAACAGGTGAAAATTATGCCAACTAAAAATTGGTTTTCTAACAATAAAAATTGTTCAATTTAATATTTAATACTTCCAGTAAAATGTNCAATAAAAATTGTTCAATTTAATATTTAATACTTCCAGTAAAATGTTAACATAACTAGTTAAAAAAAATTACTTGCAATACAAAATATTATTTCTCAGATAAGCAAAAGATTGAATGGGCAAGGCCTTAGTTAACATGTCTGGTAATTGATTTTTACTTGATCCATACTCGATTTTTACTTAGCCCAGCTCCACCTTTTCCCTTACAAAATTATATTTGACATCTGTATGCTTTTTTCTCTTATGATAAGCAGGGTTGTTAATTAGTTTATTAGCCCTCTGTTTATCAACACATAGTGTACTACATTTATAATTCTCACCTTACTCTAACAATAATTGTTTCAACCACNTAGTTTCAACCTCAGTATTTCTTTTACCGCTTCACAGGCAGCTACAAATTCTGCTTCAGTAGTTGAGAAACCAATGGTCTTTTGTTTTTGACTGCACCAAGTGATTGGTCCTCCATTCATTTGAAAAATATAAACTGCAGTAGACCTACGGGTATCAAAATCCCCTGCAAAGTCTGAACCTGAATATCCTATGAGATCACTGCTTTCTCCACATTTAATACAATGATCTTTATTATAAATTAGGTATGTTATTAGACGTTTAATAGCATTTACATGCTGTTTACTAGGGTTATAAACAAATCTGCTCAAAACATTCGCAGTAAATGATATATCAGGCCTTGAAAGGGAACACAAAAATAACAATGACCCGATAACTTCTCTGTATAGAAAATTTGGAAAGTTTTTATCTACATTCTTTGTGATAACAACATTTATGTCTGCTGGAGTACTAACAAGGTTTACATTATGCATAGAAAACTTTTTAATTACTTGCTGCATGTTATTACTTTGACATATACATATACAAATATTTAATCTCTCTATTTCCATGCCAACAATATATGTTAAATTTAACTCTTTAATTTCAAATTCTTGTTTTAAATAATCAATTTTATCTTTAATAACTAGTTTACTCTCAGATACTACTAGTGCATCATTAACATAAATGATTAAGAACACTCAAACACCTATAAAAAATCCTACATAAAAACAGTTTTCAGCCTGAGATTGGTTGAAACCATATTTCTTTAAAAAATCACTAAACATTTTGTTCCAACACCTAGATGTCTGTTTTAATCCATACAGTGACTTATTTAATTTCAAAGTATAATTACTAATTACCTACACACCTTCTTATGTATATATATATACTCTTCAAGATAACCATTAAGAAAGGCGGTTTTTACATCAAATTGCTTCATTTCTAAAGTATACTTTGCTGCAATAGAAAGAATAATTCTCATTGAATCAGACCTGGTGGTTGAAGAGAATATCTCTTGATAGACAACCCGTTTTACTTGACTAAAGCCACGTGCACAAAGACGAGCTTTTTAACGTATGACCTGGCAACTCTCGTTTTTATAAATAGCAAAAACTCACTTTTTAGTAAGTGTTCTCTGACCTAAATTTTCAACTGTAGACCATGTTTCATTTTCTTCTAACGCCATCAGCTCTTCTTGAATGGCCTTGGACCATTCCTCCTTGTGTGAACATCTCATTGCTTCTTCATATGTTTGTGGGAACGAGAACTCAGTAAGATTTGCCTCGAAGTTTCTGTTTCTTCGCGGTCTTAAATTATGAGAAGGTTCTATATCCTCTATTTCTTGAGATGGCTCATAAGGAAGATGATCACTGTTACAACTGTGCATGATGTCTTCATTCTCAGTTGATGGTCTTTCTATCAGTGTGACATCTTTTCTCACTTCGGATTTAAGGTAAGTTTCATCATTTATGTTTTCTATATTTAATTTCATTCATCAAAAACATATATTTGGTCTATATTCCTTCTAATCTCTGGAACATGATCTTCCTCAAAAATGACATTTTTCGATACTTTTACTTGTTTTGTATCTATATTATACATTCTCAAATTAGTATTATCATAACCAACCAGTATCATGTTCTCACTCTTCTTATCTAATTTTGTTCTTAACTGGTCAGGAACATGAACATACCCAGCACTACCAAACACTTTCACATGACACAACTGAGGTTTTATTAAATTTCAGGACTTATGAGGTGTCATGTAAGGTGTCTGGCATGAGGAGGTTCTATTCAATATATTAACTGCACAGTTCACAGCCTCAGCCCACAAATTCAATGGAACATCTCTTGTACACAGCATAGAGCGAGCACTCTCCACAATAGTGCGTAGTTCTCTCTCCGCCTGTCCGTTTTGTTCAGGAGTGCATGGAGCTGTACATTCCTGAAATATGCCTTCTTTGTCCATATAATCCTTGAAAGCTTTGTTTTATATTTTCTTCAATTGTCTGTATGAAAGATCTTTACATTGTAGGTATATTTGTTTCTTACCATGGCATTATATTTCTTGAAAAATTTCAATAGATAACTTTTGTGTCTCATAAAATATACATGTCTGTAACTTGTAGCAGCATCTTTGAACAAAACAAAATATCTCAGATCTTGAACTGATGTGTGACTCATAGGCCCGCAGACATCACTGTATACTAAGTCATCTGGCTGTAGTTCTCCTCGCACTGATTTGTAAAACGGAAAACGACACTGTGTTCCATATGCACATGCTTCACAAACAAAATTACTTTGATTGTCATCAACTTTTAAACCTTCAACAACAACATTATCACTCATATTCCTTTTTTTTTTAAGGTTGATATGTCCTAGTCTCTCGTGCCACTTTTTAATGCCACTTTAATTGCTTTAAACAAAATTGCAAATGTCTGGAACCACTGTTTCAAATTTTAGTTTATATAAGTTGTTATCTGTGATTATTGCACTCATTACCACTTTATCTTCTTTGTATATTAAAGCATTTGGGTATGTCTTAATAAAAGTGTACCCTTTTCGACCGATTATTCCTTCAGAAAACCTGTTTATTCTTAAACTAGGGACATACAAAACTCCTTGTAGTATGGTGTACTCCCACTGTTCATCAACCCATCTGCGAATCATAATTTTTCGAATACCGCACACTTCTACAGACTGTTTATTTCCTAAAGACAATGACTTTTTGTAGCACTCCACAAGTTCTTCAAAATTATCTTTTCTGAATGTAATGTGCGCAGATGCACCGCTGTCCAAAATCCAGGTATTATCTTCAAATTCACTCAAGTTGTTTTCTACATTAATGGCCAACATTGTCTCATCTTTTGATGGTTTCCTGGTCAATTTCTTCGGAGCACGACATTCTTTAGAAAAATGCCCACGCTTCCTACAATTATAACATTGAAAACAATGTTTAGAAGTTTTGTTTTGATTTGAGCTACTACCACTCGCATTGTGTTTCTTTTGTTTTGTATTTGCTACAAGAAGGGCACTTTAATGTTCTTCTTCACACGCAATACTGGCCTCTTCATCCAACAAACGTCCAGCTAAATTAATAAGGGTCTGCTGTTTAGGATCCAATGACATCCATGCTTGACGCAACGATCTGAACTTGCCAGGCAAAGTTCCTAGAAATTTTGTTTATACTGCTGCTTAAAATCTAAAAGTTTTAATTTTAAAAGTGGATGTGGCTGAAATTTTGTTATTATTGTTATGGAAATTAGCATTGGTGGGGAGTTTATTGAAAAAGGGGTGGATGGAAGAGAAGCTGATACAAGGCAGCACGAGAGTATGGAGGAACCAAGCCTCCACCATTGTTACGAATTAACTTTGAAATAAATTCATAACTGAAAGTGGCTATGGGCGTAGCTAATTAATGAGACATGATTATGTAGAGCACAACAGGGTAAGATAAGGTTTATTGAAAGTAATGATTATACAATAACCATATACATGACTACTGATCGGGGGAGCTTAAATGGAAAACCAAGATGATAATTAATAATATTAAATTGTATTACCTCACGTTACTACTATAACAATCTGATTGGAATGTCCCCACCTTGTTCATGTTGCCGGAGGCTGATTCTATGTATCGGTTAACGACGGCCGGACACAACTATCTCCTCGTTTTCTTGGTTCGCTGCCCCGATGACAAAGACGCCGCTCACAGTGTTAGGCTGGCCTATGTTGGGTGC
>NQII01013195.1:10574-21536 GCA_002778355.1 Clitarchus hookeri
AATACCTGGCGTATTTGAATCTGTTCGCCAATCACTCCACCGACGCTACCAAGCTTGCATTACTGTCGGTGGTAGCAATTTTGAGCAATTATTATAAACATTGCTGTAAAAAGGCATTTAGTGGCGACGTTGTAAATAAACAATGTGTTGCATTTCATGTGTTATTTTTGTGTAGGTGCCTCAACGCGTCACTCCCGCCCATACATTCCTATACAATAATTGTTTTTTTTAGTGAGCTCTACCACCCCTCAATGTTTGTCCCATGATTTTAGAATCACAAGGAAAAACAAATTGGAAACTTCTTTCCAAAGACATCGTAAGGCGCGCAATGCGAGGACATTCACGTGCCGCGCTGAGGATATTCCCACAGTGAGACTTGGCGGGAATAGATATTTGTGGCGGGCAGTTCTAAACCGGGAGTGAAAGTGTGCCGCAGTTGTTTGTGTTGAAGTGGCGGGGATGTCCAGATGTAGTGTGTTTGTGTCCGCGGACGGAGGAGATAGGAATCCCGGTGGCTGCAGCCCGTGGGGCGGACATGAGTATGCGGCCAGTAGCCGGATACTGGCGGTGACTGTCAACACTCTCATGCGAGCACAGACACCACAACTACACAACAACGCGAGCACAGCGACTGCAGACACGTCCTACGCAAGGTGCACTTGTGTCGCATACTTCCGCGTGCGTGTGGCGACTGTCGGAAACCCAGGTAATCAGGAGTTCTTCAACTCTGTGATCCCCAGCACCTTCTTTTAATACAAGCTTCGAGAATACTATCAGGTATACTACCTGTTAACATCTTTCTATATGAAACGTTATGATCTCAAGTTAATTTTACAAAACAAATTGCAAAACTGGTTTTATTCATAAGAAAAACGTTACGCAGCATCACCATAATAACAACACGTTTATGAAAAGTAAAATACGTTAGTTCCACTTGAGGACTCCTGACTGTTAGCTCAAGCGGCCCCGAGATCCACGGACCCTACGTTAAGAACTGCTGAAGTAACTCATTCGCTGTTTTATGTTTCTCAAGAGGAATCAACCCATTCCATTTTTTTATGTATTCTCTTCAGATCGTTAGTTTAATTTGAAAAGAATCAACAAATTTTTTTCAAACCACGCATCATGAATAACAGATTTTTGAACTTTATACACAGAGATAAGTGTTTGTTTCTGCAAACAAAATATTTGTTTGTATAGGGCCAAACATATATTTAGTTGCCCCAACAAGACACTTTGTTGAGAAATCAAAACTTAAAATGCAACAAAATTAATTTTGTTCATTTAACAAAGTACACTCTTGAATTAACAAAACCCTTGCCTTGGGCCAAAAAAAATTAGACCGTCAACAAAATATTTAGTTGAATGAACTGTATATGTTGGTTTGGCCACTCATTTTATTAACTTCGTTAGAAAATACAGCTCAAGAGTTTTTACTTTGTGTGATAATTAGGGAATTAAGAGTATTTGTTAGTGCGTTTGTTGAAGCTCAATAATTGTAGAAATGTGGTAATAAAACAAGTTCGAAAGGAAAATATAATTAAACTGTA
The DNA here is from genome assembly GCA_002778355.1 of Clitarchus hookeri. Classification (NCBI taxonomy): domain Eukaryota; kingdom Metazoa; phylum Arthropoda; class Insecta; order Phasmatodea; family Phasmatidae; genus Clitarchus; species Clitarchus hookeri. The sequence continues at coordinate 12,125 of NQII01013195.1, forward strand.
GCTCTTGAAATATTTATTTGCGCACGGTGTCCAGTGTTCTAAATATATCTAATTAAATTCATTCCCACTTCATCAGTAGTCTTTGTAGCTGAGGATGCTAGAGCGTAACGGTCCGGCGCGAAGGATCTCGTTCGAATTTTGGTCAGGCTTCCAAATATTGTTTAATGTACGTAGAGTCAAGCAAACATTTAGTTGCACATCTGTAAATGGTACTGGTCACAGCAGTGGAGCAATAAAGTGGAGAGATTTGGGCGGCTCTTAACATCGAGGTCTTGAGAGCCGTCAAGGGTGAAGTGAGGTGAGTGTGGAGCAGCGCTGGAATGCATACGTATTCAGGGAATTTTATACGCAAAATATTATTTTACCGAAGCTACAAAAATTAAAGAGAACAAGGATGATTGTGCCTCAACGCACCTCTCCCGCCCATATATTCCTATACAATAATTTTTTGTTTTAGTGAGCTCTACCGCCCCTAAATGTTTGTCCCATGATTTTAGAATCACTCTGTATACAGTATTTGACTTAACAAAATTATTTTGTTGTGCTGAACAGTGAACTGACTTGTTTTAATAGTGTATATAAGTTATGGTTGGCAATATAACATTATTGAAACAACTAAACAATATCAAACTGATAATTTGGTTGTTGTAAACAATACATTTATTTAAAAGTATTTCAATAGACAATTTGGTTGTTTCAGAACAATTCCATTCGATTGTATGGAATATTTTTCCCAGCTTTTATAGCCAGTGCGAGTCGCTATTTTCCACTGCGTGTGTCAAGTTTCAGTTAGGTGTTCAGTTTATTAACGTGAACTATTTTGACTAGTGAAGTTTTGCCCGTTTACTCCAGAACTTCGAACATAACATTTTGTACGTTGTTGTTAAAAATGTTTATGGTAATTGCGTGTTCCGACAAACTTATGGTACTTATGATAAACTATGTGGCAGGATTTTACGACTTGTAGGGCGATAACTTAAGATTGAGAAAATGAAAATAGAAACGTGTAAGATTTCTGCAACTACATCTACACAAAGTTAAATTGCGGGAAATCATTGTTCAAGCAGGTTTCAATACAATTATTGCAGTATATTGAAATTATCGCAAAACTAATGATTTGGTTTCGATGATATTGCGCAACGTCATGTTAACTCATTCCCACGGGTAAGAATGTGTTCTGTTACTGCGGAACTGTGGAACAACTCTGAGATCAGTTTGTGTTCAGCTTACGTTCCCGTCGTCCGTATTTGTTTTATGACACACCCGTGTCGTTGTGGAACGGGCTTAATGCGTACTATGGAATACGAAACTAGTTTCAGAGTGCACCATACTTAACAACTCACTTAAAATAATGTGTCTTAAACAAGCAACTACTTTCCTTCATTCGCTGTTGACAATAATTTAGGCGAGGCAGCAATTGTTTACGTAGGAATAAAAGCAATAAAGGTGTGACGTTTCTTCAGAGATCGATTTCAAAAGATGTCCGTTTACTGTAATGCATCAGATGTATCTCATGCATCAAACATAAATTATAAAACGGGATTTTTGGACGGCCGTCATGTTAACGACCCATATATAAAGAATCCATTGATTTTTTTTTTATTCACAGCTTGAACTCTATCAGCTTTGGTTAATTAGGACACGTTCTACATTTCATAATATTCATCCATAAACCACGAACGAATTGGAAACTATCTTGAAAGTTAGGAAAAAATGTATCAAACTGGTATTCTGTTGGATTGCTTACACTCATAATTTCTTCATACATACACTGTAAAACTATTTTGTAATTTTTACTGAGAAATTGTTTGTAATTATACAAAAGCTGGTTAACAGTAGAAATATTGATCTTGTAAAACTACAACGTCCGTGTTTGTTGTAGAACGCGAGAAATGTTTGTACTATACTGACCCGTATCCACGAGCTTCAGCAAAATAGCGGACACTCAACCAACAACATAAACTAGTGATGGCCCGATACTGAAAAAACCCAATACCGATGAAGGTTCCAATATTTAGGATTTTACCGATCCGATACCTGTAAGCCGATATTTTCATTTATCATACTGCAAGCAGACATTTGTCACTAAAGTGTTTGAGAGAAAACTGCTGCCTGGAAAAGTTTTGTTTGCAATACGCTAAATAGACTTACTGCTAAGTGAGATTTACTTTATGCCCGGTACATCAAAGCATCGAAAAAAATTGTTTAACAACATACAAAATTATATCTCACTACAACATATTACAAAACTAAGTTAAAGTTGCAAAAAGGTCGCCAGTCTTCAAAAAATATGTAAAAGGACAGGAATGAAAACTAAGCTTACAAGCCACGATCATTTTGTTTACTTTGAGAAACGTACGTCAAACATAAGACTGCTTTACCAAAAAAAATGTAATCCGTGAAGCGAAAAATAATGATGGGCATGTAAATTCTAATTTGTTTTTATCGTAAGAAATTTTTTTAAAGAACATTTTTAATTTTTTAATTTTTTTAGTTAATTATTTTTTTTAATTATTGCATATTGATATTTCAAATTATTTTGTTCTTTTTAGTCATATTGCTGCAGCCTGATGTTAAGAGTTGGGAAAATTAAGTGTGCAGCAGAGGAGAGAAAATACTTGAGGTTAGAATGGCCATTACCGATGTGCCGATATTTTAGTGCCGATCTCCGATAATAGTAAATGTACCGATAATACCGATATCCGATACCGGATATCGGGTATCGGGCCATCACTTACATAAACCATATATAGCTGTTTGTGAAAAACTATGGTTGGTGCAAAGTGTAGTTGCGTGTAAAAATAAATGTATTGCGGGTTTAAATAACGTAAAACGCTTCAAGCACTTAAATAATAATAATAAAACGACAATTTCAATCAAACGTAACCATATTACTGATTAACTGTAACTGATAATGTTTCCTAGGTACACGGAACTCTTAAAATTAAATACAGTTCCTGTAAATTTATTCTTCTTCATCAAATAACTTCATTAACATTTTGTAAGTACTTGGCGTTATATTTAATCTTAAAATAAGCGCCGAGTACATAAGTTTATTTGTTCTAGTGGTTAAGGATGCAGGTTAATAATACATTACGGAGTGTGGGTTCTAGTCCCCGAACTGGAAAAGTGTGATGTATTTTTTCTTAAATTATATTTTGACAGATGCTTTTTAAGATATTTTCGTTTATTAATTCACCACATTTGTTTTCTAGAAGAAAAATATAATTTTATGTACACTTTTCAATACTGCAAGTTGCAATATAAGGCCATTATTGGTAATATTACAAATAAATGTTTTGCAGATTTTACAAACATACCGTTTGTAGTTTTACAAAGGAATGTCTTGGCAACTGGATTTCCTAGGATTTTTCTTGTAAAAGTACAAAAAAATGTTTACAGTATACAGACAAAAATAGGGACAGTTATAGAAAAGTAAATCAATAATCCATAGAGCATATATATTTAAAAATAATATTCCCATTAAAATATTAAATATGGCATGATATAAAAAATTATGAACCTTACTTACTGTATGTACAATTTTGTAATCAAAAAATCAGCTCTTAATGATACATTTTGCATAAGGCCAGTCTATCAACTTTTCGATTCTTTATTATTTTTATAGAACAGTCGGTTTGAATTTCTTGTTTCCGTTTTCCAAGCCCTACCCGTCTAATCACCTAAGTTCTTACTTACCTCTAAAGTGGTTTAAAGAGCAATCTAACTCCCCCCTGCTCTTTCTTCCACTTCCCACCAAGCCCTTGCCATCAAGGGGGAAATGGTGTAAACCAAAAGTATTTTTCTATTAAAAAATTACAATTATTCTGGCTTACTTACTAAATCTCTTCCCCCTCCATAGAATGTGGTAGAAAAATTAGGTGTGGTTGAAAATTATATATTTTTTCTTAAGTACTTTGTAGTGTGAAGTCGATGTGTATATGATATCGGAAACAACGAGAGTGAACGAGGATGACTAATGTGTATTAAATATCACATGTGTCTTAACACAGTAAGCATGTACTTCAGTAATGCAAGCATTAAGATATAATTCGTGACTTTTAAACTATTTCTATGAACTTAAATATGATTTATCACTGTATAATGAAGTTTTAGAATGTTACTATAAGACCCATACAATGATGTCCACCTACCGTACATAGACGTGTTTCTTTCTGGACTGCAGTTAAATGTTCCTCGCTTCAATCATATCATCTGAAGTATAACGATGGTTGCCTGCATATTGCATTTAACTTCTCAGTTGAAACTTCATGCACGCGGTAGGGTTTAGCAAGCTAAGGCAAGAAGAACTGTTTCGTTAGTTCTGACAAGCAAATGCGCTGATTAAAATGTATGTGATAGAATGTGCACACAAATAATTTGATCGCTATGACAACTTTCGCAGATCTTTGTTCAGTTACAGACCAGGTGGTGGGCTCCGTGGTATTGTTCTTCGCTGTTTAGAGACAGATAGAAGAAAAATACTTTACAGAAGTTGTTGGTATTAGTTCAATAAAGACGGGAAGTAATTGAAGTGTACCGAAATGTTTCAATTTAATTCATCATAATCAGCAATAGTGCTTATAACTGTAAGATTTGAATTGAAACTTAGTTTTGATACAAACTAGCGAAAGAAAATAGTTGACGTAAATATTACAAATGTTGACATTTGGTAATCTTGAACGAAGAAGTTTTTCCGAGTTAGAAAACCAGTGACATGTCCAGTACTGAAGCTATTGAAGTGGCCACCTGGAGTTTGACTGTTGTTAATAAGGTATTGTATACCTGTTGTTATTAAAGTGTTCGAAACATCAGAATACAATAATGTAACTGATATAAATTGAAGTTCTCAAGTTGCAAAACTTTGTCGAGTCCTATCTCTGTTGCTGGGAACATGTCGGAGATATTCAGATATGAATACTTATCTACGTTAGACGAAGAGAGATTCTTAAACTGCATACCTGCACAATTATCACTCTTAAAACTGCAAATGTACCCAAGAGAACTGCATTTCCGAAATCGCCCACATTATAAATATATCTGATCTAGAGTCGGATACCCCGTAGTTGTAAAAGTGTTCGAGAAAATTCCTATCTGAACAATCAGCCGTCTCAGGTCCTATATATTAGCCGTGTTGTACACACATGTGAATATCCATGTATATATTAAGGCATATCAAATATTATAATTAAAACATTCGGGCACCTAAGTATAACACAAGCTGTTATGTTGTACAAGATTTATTTTACCGTAACGGTACCCAAAATATTCAATTTTAAGGAAGTCGGTTACTTGAGAAAACGTTGTAGAATTGAGCACCTTATGAAATTTCTCATCTTTGTAGATCAAATGTTTCTAACTAACATTGTCCGGAAGAAACGCAGTGGGTAAATTTTTTGATAAAACCCAGGAAGAACAATCGTTTTTGAGATGCTGACTGAAAAGCCAAGTAGGCCTGTAATAGATGGGCGAATATAGGCAACGTGTATATATTTTCTTGATTCTGAACTTGTTGCTATAAAAAGCGGGGAAAAAATAAAGGACACAGTAATAAAGTAAATTTTTATTCACAGAAAATAAAATAAGAAGTCATAAAAATGGAGCAAATTTACCGAACGATTAATGTGTACCGAATGCGAATCGTTCAGCTCATTGGGCATGGAAACGCGTAACGTCACATCAAACTCCGTTCCCGCCTGTTTCCTCCTAAGACGAGAAGGTTTAGTGAGGGGGAGGGACAAACGTATAGAGCAGGATTAACTTATATTGTGGATATGTATAAACTAATAATTTATGTAAATAAAACAGAGGCAAACAAATTACAAGAAATATTAACCGAACAAATTAACAACGACGAAAGTACATTCAATTTCATGCAAACAACATTGGAACGAACACAGTGGCGAAAATAGTTGTGTGCTCAGAAACTGGAAGACACAGCGAAGAGAAAACAGAATAACACTGCACGGTTCCTTAGACGACAACAGCTTGTTGGAAAAACTGTTGTATTTGCAAAAACTCCATTCTTAATTAACATAAAACAGTCCATTAAAGGGTTCTTCAGCAGTCATTATTTAAGTTTATAAATTTTGTTTGTGCTTGGAGTTCAGTGATCCAGCGTATTCATTAGAAAATCTCTTTATACGACACGAAATGTAGAGGTGTTTTGTATTTGCATGGGAAACCCTTGCTTGCGTATTTGACACGAAATTTGAGCTATACACTTAGCAACGATCAATGGTCTAACATGTTTCATTGAAGATGGAGCGTGAAGACGAGGTGACTGAACACTTTACACAAAGTATTTGTGATGAACTATGAACTTCTGGATTACGTGTAACGACTGTGTCTGTCACGTAATTATGACGCGAATAAATACAGGCTATGACTGTGAGTTTGCATAACATTTCTATATGTTGAATGTTTATTGGTCTTCCTATCACGGATCAATAATCAACACGTTCAAATAAAAAAAAATCGTGCATAATTCACCTAAAGGCATTCGTCTGCGAGGAATAAATGCATAAGTTACAGAATCTATAAAAAGATTTTGTTGCTTTTGTACGTCATGCCCAAATTATTCGTAAACTGTTGGGGTAAGGAGAACTACGATAGACAACTCTTTGTTAACTAAAATGTGATAATTAATGATATGTTATACAAAAATCCATAAATATTCTGCAACACGACATCTTATGCGATATCATGGTTGCAGCCTCTATTTTTTCCTATTAATAATCTGTTTACACAAGGACATGTTTCACTTAACTTTCATTATGCNGGTTGCAGCCTCTATTTTTTCCTATTAATAATCTGTTTACACAAGGACATGTTTCACTTAACTTTCATTATGACTACATGGCTACAGCCTACAGCTTTCAGCAAAGGAAAAGTAAAGTGAATATAAAATTTCTTGACTATAAGTCGAGGTGTTAATAGTTTAGTTCTCTCATTATGGGGCGACTTCTCCTCTTTCCAATTTACTTGTTTGCCATCCAAACATATAACATTCTCGTTATAGATCACACGATATACACTGAAGAGCCATAAAAACTGGTACACCTCCCAAATATCGTGTAGGGCCCCCTGAGCACGCAGAAGTGCCGCAAGACGACGTGGCACGGCATGGACTCGACTAATGTCTGAAAGTATGCAGGAGGCAATTCACACCATGAATCCTGCAGGGCAGTCAACAAATCCAATCTGCGCCAATTTGAGAAAGGGTTGCACGTCTGTCACGTTTAATGATTCTCGTCAGTCGTCGTTTGTCCCGTTCTTTCACGATCTTTTTCCGGCCGCAGCGATGTCGAAGATGTGATGTTTTACCGGATTCCCGATATTCACGGTACACTCGTGAAATGGTCGTACGCGAACATCCAAATGTTATCGCTCCCTCGGAGATGCTATGTCCCATCTCTCGTGCGCCGACTATAACAACACGTTAAAACTCACTTAAATCTTGATAACCTACCATTGTAGCAGCAGTAACCGATCTAGCTGCCGACCGTATCGCGTTACTCTGATTGGTTCCATACCTCNTAGCAGCAGTAACCGATCTAGCTGCCGACCGTATCGCGTTACTCTGATTGGTTCCATACCTCTGTTATTTGCTTACGCACGCCTATGCCAGTTTTTTTTGGATGTTCAGTGTAGAAGCTCAACTCCACTCAATTAAATAATACACAATACTTCCAAAAATATTAATAGGTTCAAGGTCTTACACTACATAAAAATTTTACAATTTTGTCTCTCACAAAAATTAAAACCTTAATATTGGTAAATTTAATATTGTAAGCTATTTTAATAAAGCACATTATTTCATACAATCTATATAACTAGGTTTTTAAAAATGGTTATTCTTTTGGATATTTATTAATTTTTTTAGGAAGGAATTGTTGTTTCTGTTGGCCCATTTATAATACAATTTTTTTATTTGTCGTTTAGCAAACATAATCACTTAAATAATAATTGATTGGCAAAACGACAAGGAGAGAAATGATTCATACGGAAGCAACTTAGACGAATTTTATTGTAGCCATTACAAACTAATTTTTAACGTCACAAAGGTACACTGGTAACAAATAAATAATGTTATGTTCAACACAAAATACAACATTTTTGGCAAGGTGTAACCAGCTCAACAGTTTGTGGCTATCGCAAATTATTTTTTCTAGTGTGTTACATGAGTTCAGTACGATAACTAATAATTGTATCACATAAATCGATATGAAAAAAGGTGGTATTTCAGAATTAAGCCTACACGGTAATTGACAATAAAACATTATTTGGGATTTTTAAAAAAACTCAATCATTTTTTCTTAGTCCATGAACTAAATAACATTATAACAAAAAACAGTCTCCACATAAAACCCTTTCTTATTCGTAAGTGGTCTCCCTCTGAGTTCCTACAACACATACCTAATACAGCATTGCTGAGAAAACATTGACACACTTGAAGGGGTGAAAATAGACGCAAAAGTTTATATATATATATATATATATATATAAATGCTATCTCTAGGCAGTGCATGGTATGCGGAGTCCTACGTTGCTGCTGGGGACAAATAAGGAAGCTTCTGAACGTCTCTATGCAGACAATCAGTGGATGCTCGTATCACACCTAGCCACCGTGTCTCGAGTTATAGGTGTGGCAACAGCCGCAGTTGCACAACACGGACAACCAAAACAACCATCTTCAACATTCGCACACTCCTTGAGACTGTAAGAACTGTGAACTCACTGGATTCGACCAGCATTGTTGGTAGGAGATCATTCNCATTTTTTCTTAGTCCATGAACTAAATAACATTATAGCAAAAAACAGACTCCACATAAAACCCTTTCTTATTCATAAGTGGTCTCCCTCTGAGTTCCTACAACACATACATAATACAGCATTGCTGAGAAAACATTGACACACTTGAAGGGGTGAAAATAGACGCAAAAGTTTATATATATATATATATATATGCTATCTCTAGGCAGTACATGGTCTGCGGAGTCATGCGTTGCTGCTGGGGATAAAGAAGGAAGCTTCTGAACGTCTCTATGCAGACAATCAGTGGATGCTCGTATCACACCTAGCCGCCGTGTCTCGAGTTATAGGTGTGGCAACAGCCGCAGTTGCACAACACGGACAACCAAAACAACCATCTTCAACATTCGCACACTCCTTGAGACTGTAAGAACTGTGAACTCACTGGATTCGACCAGCATTGTTGGTAGGAGATCATTCNCATTCGCACACTCCTTGAGACTGTAAGAACTGTGAACTCACTGGATTCGACCAGCATTGTTGGTAGGAGATCATTCGCGACTACTTTCGAAAGAGTTGTCTGCCATCCACACATGGCATGTGTTGAATGCACTTGAGACTGCTGGAGAATATTGACGTCTTGACTGCGGTTCGTCTC
>NQII01013196.1:0-14147 GCA_002778355.1 Clitarchus hookeri
CATTTTCATCCATAATTTTTCTACACTATCATGTCATATAACAAAGATTAATGATGTAATATACTAGAAATGTATAAAATAAGTTTAGTTATTTGAACGTCCATATCGGGAGGGAAAATTGTGTANAATTTTGAGATTTGTTCGGAAGAAAAAAATCTATTAATCATAGGTCTACAGCTAATCTTATTCGTTCTTGAATTGTCATTTTCATCCATAATTTTTCTACACTATCATGTCATATAACAAAGATAAATGATGTAATATACTAGAAATGTATAAAATAAGTTTAGTTATTTGAACGTCCATATCGGGAGGGAAAATTGTGTAGTGTTCCTGTGAGCTGCGCAGTTACAACTCTCCGTGTCGCAACATTGGACTGCCAATATCATTATCAAAAACAAAGTGGATAGGATTTGAAGTTAGAGCACTGGTTATGTAAATACTGTAAGTACTTTGAGAGGTTTGTAGACTTATTTTAACTTGGTTTCAATGCAACTAGTGAACATATTTACTTTAAAACAAAGTATTGTAGAGTTTTCATGTACATACTGCAGGTAGATGTACGTATTGAAAATGCAGAATGATACGAAGACGTTCATCACAGTTGCTTGTGTGACAGTGGTGTAGGCTGTACTGGCAATGTGTCTGGGGACACGCACCTCGTCTCTAGTCTAAGTGCTGTGTGAAGGGCAGCCCGGGACCTGTCATGGCGGACGCACGGTGTCAGCAGGGAGGTGTTCAGCAGGGGGGAGGGGGCACTCATTGTGCCAGTATTGCTGTGGAGGCGGCGGTGCACCTTGCCCCACCCCCCTCCCAGGGCACGGCACCCTACCACTATCATAGCTGGCAGAGGTCGCGCTCCTTTCACGACCCTGCCACGCTCGCAAGCGAGGGACACTGGCTACAAGGAACCTCCCACGCTGGCCGTCGGTAATTAGCAACTTAGGGGACGTGCACATTTCGGGAAAGTTCACCCGACTACCTTTACAACCCTGTCATCTCGGCTTTAACTATGTTCTTCTATACATTTTTTTCCTAATTCAATCTTAAAACCAAAGCTTGGTGAGGCACGGAGGACATCTTGACAGTTGCTTCGAAATCCAATTTATTTTTCTCCCCATTACTCGTTTCATATCTGTAACAGTCAAAAAATATTTCACTCACTGGTTAATATTCTTGTCCCACTAAAAAANCCCATTACTCGTTTCATATCTGTAACAGTCAAAAAATATTTCACTCACTGGTTAATATTCTTGTCCCACTAAAAAAACTCCAACGTGATAAGATCTCTCAATGCGCGAATTTACAGTACATAGAATCATGAACAGATTGTGAACTACTTAACATATTTAAATGGGGTAATCGACTATACATCAGAATTAATAAAACCATGACATACACCTATTGTTGAAAAAATGTGTAATTTTCGAAAAAGAATTGTTTGTAGTTTTTTAATAACAACATATAGAATCCACAAAATCATGTAAATCCTAATTGTTTAAAATATATTAAAAAAAATTACTATAAAGAAATTTATAGTAAGAAAATAGGGTTTCATTAATTTCAACACTTTAAAACTTTTATTTTAATACTGTGTTTAAAAATTATTCTTTATACTTTATAAGTCACATCATTTTCAGTATTTAAGTGTTGTAGCTAATAATTATATTTTTTAATTGTAAGACAACTTCGTTGGCTTACTGATTAAATTGTTTATATCCCTAATTTTTCGCAAAAAGTTGAAAATTTTTTAATATTGCTGACGTAAAATCGAAACAAACGCACGCGTATTTATTAGTTACTGTGGCAACAACTAGCATTGTGTGGCAGGTTATTCCATAGAATACTCCATTCATACATGCAGGTTCGGATAGAAGGTCTCGTAAAGCTTTCGCCATAGCTTGTACGAAATATTGTATGGTTGCACACGGACTTTAGCTTGGGATACTCGGTAACCGTGGTTACTGAGGTATCACGCTCATGTGGAGAGGACGGACTAAGCCCTCCGAGCGACTCCAATTCTGAACACCGAATAATTACGTGTTTGCGATCCTATTACGATCACTCGGCTGTCAAGACCTCTATGTTTAGAGCCGCCTAAACGTCTTCACTCACTCACTCACCATTACATGCAAAGTCGTTAGCCGAGCGAAATAAAGCTCTATATTTATATTTCCTTTTGCTTGAAAATACGTATACTATAAACCTCAGCTATCCTAATTTGATCCACAGCTGTGGCACCAGTGAATATGTCTCGTCTAGAAATAATTGTTTTGGACTGTTTGTAACGGGGACTGGATTNGGCACCAGTGAATATGTCTCGTCTAGAAATAATTGTTTTGGACTGTTTGTAACGGGGACTGGATTTGGCTGAATTTGTTTTGCTAATATGATGCATTTACCGGGTGTAACAACATTAAATATTCGAATTTCGAGGGATTATAGAAGATGCCATATCAAATGATTTTTTTAAATACCCATCAATATGGCATACTCTGTTAAACACGCCATAACATCAGAGTGCAATGTCTGTGTCGTGAATTTGTTGTTCCTTTATAGCGGGGTTATTGAACAGTGTACTATGTAACGTAGTCTGCTGCCAATCTAGGTATTTGTTTTGAAAACACGCAGACAGTAAGTTATCATGCGTTTAGAGCAGAGCGACGGAACAGTAAACACACACCGATGGGCCATTACATGATGACCACCTACCTAATACGGTGTACGACCACCTCCAGCACGCAGACCGCGGCCACTCGGTGAGGCTTTGAATCATGGAGGAGCCAGGATGTATCCTGGAGTATCTGACACCACACACGCAACACTAGGTCCTCCAGTTGGCGTACTTTGCGTGGCGGTGGTGGTCGTGCTTGGGTGAAGAAAGTCAGTTTGGTGATTACAAGTGAAGGGTTCATATCCGAGCTATTTGGGGGCCAGGGCGTTAATGAAAATTCAATTTCATGTTCATTCGAACGAATCCTTCACAATCTTGGGAGTGTTACAGTGGCTGTCACCAGCAGGGAACACTGTTGACATGAACGACTGAACTTGGTTCCCAGTAACGGCCAGATACCGGACAGCTGTGAGGGACTTGGTATTGGAATAATAGGAGCCAATGTTTCCCACGAAAACATCGCCCAGACCAACATTCCTCCTCCTCCTCCAGCCTGTCACCGCCCAACAAAGCACCCAGGTGCCATGCCCTCCGACGGTAATCGGCGTACACATGCTCGTTCGTCGATGACGTGCAGTCAGCACGGGGGTACGAGTGAGTCTTCGTCTCCATAGTCCCGTCCGCCGCAGTGTTCAATGAACAATGTGTTATTAAACACTGTCCTTGTCACCACTGTGCACCTCTGTGCGATTTCCAGAACTGCAGACTTGTGGATGCACCGAACATTGCGTGACAGCCTCCGCTGCCCTCTGGCATCAATACGCTGTGGTCGACACAATCATGGACGACGTGTCGCTGTTTCCCCATCGTTGCACCACATTTGATACGCGCTCACAACTGCGGTACGAGAGCAATCAGCAGGACGGGCCGTTTCAGAGATTCTGNTTTGATACGCGCTCACAACTGCGGTACGAGAGCAATCAGCAGGACGGGCCGTTTCAGAGATTCTGGTACCAAGGCATCGTGCTGTCACAATGAGACATGGGCTGAATCAACAGATATTAACCTGGTTTATGGCGCATACAATTGTAATTCAAAATATACTAGACGTCTTTACGCGGAGCGATATCCTGGTCAGCAGGGGCCAAACCATCNGCATACAATTGTAATTCAAAATATACTAGACGTCTTTACGCGGAGCGATATCCTGGTCAGCAGGGGCCAAACCATCGTATGTTTGTTGCGATTGATCGATGCTTGCGCGAACCCGGTTTATTGCAGGCAAGTTCATCAAAACTAATGCTCGTGGTCATGGGTTGTTACAATCGTTTTTTACTGCACTGTATCAATTCAAAGCAATCAGCTAACAGTGTGCTCACCCGAGTTTGAGGAGAATGTTGTGGAACAACTCGATAACAATCTATCAACAAACAGACAACGTGTTACACAACAATCGCATGTTGACACATGACTGTTCGGCGGGTGTGGAATTAACACCAGCTGCATTCATTTACTCCGCAAGATGTTCAAATACTCCAACAGAATGTCTATAATCGTCGGGGTTGAGTTTTGTCAATGGTATTTGCAGAGATGCGTTATGGATACTCGTTTTGGACCGTTTGTGTTGCTTACTGATGAAATGTATCGTTTCCCGATGTGGAATAGTCAATTTAAGCTACCAACGCCCATGAACAGACGAAAGCCATCATGCCAACTTTATTCGTTCCCACCAATAATCATTTACTGTGGAAATGTGAGCAGTAATTTGTGTGGATAAATTGATTTGGCAGTACATGCTGCCATTATCTCCATTGTAACATGTGCCTTCGGTTCNGAAATGTATCGTTTCCCGATGTGGAATAGTCAATTTAAGCTACCAACGCCCATGAACAGACGAAAGCCATCATGCTAACTTTATTCGTTCCCACCAATAATCATTTACTGTGGAAATGTGGGCAGTAATTTGTGTGGATAAATTGATTTGGCAGTACATGCTGCCATTATCTCCATTGTAACATGTGTCTTCGGTTCCTGGCGAACATATTGCCTAAGATTCTTCAACGTCGGTTGTGGTTTAAACATGACAATGCAACTCCTCATTTCTCTCTCGACAGCCGATAGCATTTGAACAGCAGATTCAGTTCTTCCAACCTCACTTACTAAAAGAGCATGATGTATGAGACTCCTATCGAAGCGAATATGAGACTCCTATCGAAGCGAAGGAAGAGCTCGTCGCTCGGGTCTTACACCTGCTTACTCTCTACAACACATGCCTGGGGTCATCGAATGTGTACGACATACTGCATGTCTTACACCGAACTTCGGATGTGTCATAAATATAGATAAAAGAAATGGGGTTTGCCTCCCTGTTGCTGCTTGAGTAGAGAGGTTTGGGGTCAGCGCACGAGGATGAAATGATGTGACGCTATAACAGCCCCAGTTGTTGCTTCATTCTTCGCTATGCAACGTGACAGCTGGATAATTCATGGCGGATAACGAACAAGCATATTAAAATTAACAAAATGAGGATATCATGTGTTCTTAGACTGCACTGTTTCGAGAAATTTATGTAAAATATTTACTACGTCAAAAAATGTCCAGTAATAATTCAAGACGACCTTTTACTTTTATTTAATAATCAGTATTTATTTATTATCCTTCACGAATATTCGACTGTCGAAACAGTAATCTCTATTTATAAATTTAGAAACGCCTCCTTTTGAACACTAGCAGAACTTCCGTGAATGTTCGGAAATAATTATACAGATTTATGGTAAAGTCATATAATATGCTAAAATTTGAAGACCAATTGAGAATTATATTTTTCATTGGTGAAAAATATTTACTTACATTTCAGCGACAGAAAGAAAACAGTTCTTCACGTTTAGCTGCTTTTGAGGGCTGCTGTCTATTACAGGAAGTTAGATGGCTAACACTTCGTCCTGTTTTCGTTTGGTTGAGCCCATGTACCGCAATGGAAGCTTCCTTACAAGATTCCTTGCAAGCTTGCATGGCCGCTGGTGTGGATTTTTCTATGGATGATTTAGTCGAGTGCTGGCCGTTTACATAGACGTTTTGGTAATTGATCGTGCGCAATTTTGAGTGGAAGTTGTTCTACATGTGGCGGTGATATTAATTAAGCTGTTAAATTGAACATTTTACATTGAGATACTCATTCGTTTAATGGCAAATTCATCCCAACTTTTATGAATGTTAGGATTCTTATCCTCTTCCTAAACGCCAGGAAGCACGCTAGACTGTATGTCATTTGTACATATTTCGCCTATATTTTTGTNATCTCTATTTATAAATTTAGAAACGCCTCCTTTTGAACACTAGCAGAACTTCCGTGAATGTTCGGAAATAATTATACAGATTTATGGTAAAGTCATATAATATGCTAAAATTTGAAGACCAATTGAGAATTATATTTTTCATTGGTGAAAAATATTTACTTACATTTCAGCGACAGAAAGAAAACAGTTCTTCACGTTTTGCTGCTTTTGAGGGCTGCTGTCTATTACAGGAAGTTAGATGGCTAACACTTCGTCCTGTTTTCGTTTGGTTGAGCCCATGTACCGCAATGGAAGCTTCCTTACAAGATTCCTTGCAAGCTTGCATGGCCGCTGGTGTGGATTTTTCTATGGATGATTTAGTCGAGTGCTGGCCGTTTACATAGACGTTTTGGTAATTGATCGTGCGCAATTTTGAGTGGAAGTTGTTCTACATGTGGCGGTGATATTAATTAAGCTGTTAAATTGAACATTTTACATTGAGATACTCATTCGTTTAATGGCAAATTCATCCCAACTTTTATGAATGTTAGGATTCTTATCCTCTTCCTAAACGCCAGGAAGCACGCTAGACTGTATGTCATTTGTACATATTTCGCCTATATTTTTGTCAGGAATCACTTGCGGGCAGAGTTATACGATGTTAAAAAAAAACTTATATATGCGTATGTGCCGAATAAAACTTTTATTTAAAAGTTTTATATATTTAGCAGGAATAGCAACAAATTTGAAAAAAAAAAAAAAAAAAACTGTTTAGGTAGGTGATAAGAACGTATTATTAACAAAATTAAGATCACATCTTTAAATTTCAAATAAATAATGCATTTACAAAAGTCTGAGACTCTAAATATAAATATCACTGTTTTGTATTTTGTATTATGGTATTTTATGTAATTTCTGACCATTTGCTTGTCGCTTGCCAACAGCAAAAAAAACATCAGGACAATTTTTTTTCTAGTCTAAATACTCAGTAATATATGTCTTACTAAGATTTAAGTACCCTCAAACATTGAGGGGTGGTAGAGCTCACTTAAAGAAACAATTATTGTATAGGAATATATGGACGGGAGTGACGCGTTGAGGCAGAAACGCAAAAATAACACATGAAATGCAACACATTGTTTATTTACAATGTCACCGCTAAATGCCTTTTTACAGCAATGTTTTTTTNTGCGCTTCTCTAACTTAAAGTTAATGGCAATCCTACATTTAACCCCTTTTTGGTTTATGACCTCCCCCTCCTCTTTCCCTCTCCTAACCAAAGCTTAGTGAAATGCTAGTTAACATTTCATCATACACTTGTATTGAGTTTCAACTACAATCCATTTGTCACACATGCAATATTCAATTAATGGAAGAGTTTCACTACAGACCGACAAATAGCTAAAGTGCGAACATTCATGTACCAGTGACGGGCTGTTACGAGGACATAACTATTACTGTAATTGGCCAATACGTTATTAATTTATGTTTGTGTGATCATGACATTGTAGCGCAGTGAATTAAATGTCTACCAGTTCTCAGTAAAAACGTTTTAAAATTATTCACATGTAGTCAGATTATGAAATACTTGCATTTAAAACACATGCACACTACCTCGGGTTTCAAACAGCTTTTTATCGTCTTACTTCTGTTCGATTTGCTGAAATACTTTTCTTCGCATGGGAGAATAATCGTTTAGGGTCTTGGCGNTTTATCGTCTTACTTCTGTTCGATTTGCTGAAATACTTTTCTTCGCATGGGAGAATAATCGTTTAGGGTCTTGGCTATACTTTTAAATGGTATTATAGTTATTATATAGTTTGGTAATTAAACCAAATTACAATTAGGAACTTCGTCACCGGACCGACTGTGTGGTGCATCGGTGCAACTGCACTGAGCAGAACATGTCCTCACCTCCTAATACGTTTCCGTAGGGTCTGTGTGGTTTCACTGCTCCTCTGCCCGTGAGAAAGTTTTCCCGCCTACCAACTGCCGCCGTGCAGGGGTTGGTATGGCGTGCAGTGCTCGGAGAGATGACGTCATGGCAGGTAGAAACAGCAAGGGTCGCTCTCTTCCCAAAGTACCTTGGAATCTTGCTTGGAGCTCACTGAATTCCGAGCAACACCTCCAAGATTCACGATGGCAACCATTTTTTAGGTGGCTTGACCAGTTTCCGGCCAACTTCCATTCTGTTTACAACGTGTCGGGATTTAGTGTGTATTATGTAAAACTTTTTTTTATATAATGAATCCAGTGGGTGCCCTGTTAGATACACAATTCGCGCGAAAAGCATTCGCAGAAAACTCTGAAATCAAGACGTTAGGCCGACTTTAATTTTACCACAAGCTACAAAAATTAAAAAAATGTGGATACAAAAGATATTTTAATAAGAAGATCTCCGATGAAACATCGTGGATTTGCGTGTGTTTGGTAAGAGGTGCACTTCTGTTGTTTTCCATGTGTATTGTTTCATGGAGAACCCTCGTGGAGTAGGAAAGTTGGTACAGACTAAGGGCACTTAAAATAATATGTACTTAATCTGGCCGATATTGGTAAGGTTAACTAGCAACTCAGCTTGATACCGCTTATTATTTGTCAATACAAAAACATAACGAGCAAGTAGAAAAAATCGTTATATTCTATCTAATATTATTGACTGTGTACGATTTTAAGGTGCTTCTGAACTGGCTCTTAGAGGTCATGATGAATCGGAGACATCAAATAATCCGGGAATATTTAGGAGTCAGATTGATTTAATCGGTAGCGTAGACTGTGCTATCAAGAATCGTGTGAAAAGTAGTAACGTATTTAAAGGTTCTTCAAAATGAATTGCGGGATTTTATGTTGGAGGTCTGTCGGGAAGCAGTTAAACATGAATTTGATTCGGCTAAATATGACTCGCTCATTGCCGATTATACAACCGACATTTCAGATCGAACTCAAACTGTTATGGTTTTAAGATATGAATATTGTGCAAAAGTTTATTAAAGATTTTGGTGGTTTTTTAATCCAGAAGGGCAAGATGCAAAAGCTATTTCCGAATGCATCCTTAAAGAAATATGTCCGTTAAGCGATATAAGTAAGGAGGAACTAATAGCACTAAGTTTTGATGGGGCTGCTGCAGTCATGTGCGGAAAAATACATGGCGTACAAACTAAAATAAGATATGTTTTTAGTNATGGGGCTGCTGCAGTCATGTGCGGAAAAATACATGGCGTACAAACTAAAATAAGATATGTTTTTAGTAATGCACATTTCACATGCTGCTACGCATATAAGTTAAATTTGATGATTAGTCAGTGTGCCTCACAAAATAAACCTGCCAGAGTATTTTTCTCTAGTATCGAAGGCACGTAAGTTTTTTTTTCCCTTCAAATTCACCCAGACGACTGGCTGTGTTAGAAGTGAAAGTGGCGCGCAGGAATCCAAGGGCATCTCAAACAAAGTGGAATCTTGAGTCTAGGATCATTAATATGGTCTATGAAAATAGGGATGCGTTAATTGGGCGTTTTGAAACACTAGAGAGTGACCAGAGCAAAGAAACTGTATTTAAGGCAGTGGGTTCTGTCATTTTCTTAAGGATAATGAATTCAATTTCTGGCTCTCATTTTTTCACAAAATAATGCTACATATTTACATTCTATTCCAACCAGTACAGTCTTGTCAAGCGGATTCTTTAAGTATTAAGAACGGGGTGGAATGTTTTGTTTAAGCTATACAATATGTGCGAGATATCATTGAAACTATTTTCAGTGACCTTAAAGTTGACGAAATGATGGAAAGTGCACATAAACGATGTAGACGTGAAGATTTAAGTACGGCTGCGAAAGAAGTTTGTGACGTTATAATCGCTCACGCAAAAGATAGGTTCGAAAACTCTGAGCATTATGATGGGGCTAAATTGATAGATGGAGGAAACTTTGCTGCTTATTAATCTAGATTTCCTGATAAACTATTAGATATTTCTGTGACAACTTATCCTGTTTTAAACAAAAAAAGAATTAAAACAGAAATTTCAGTTTTGTATGAAAGAGAGGGTTTTCGGAAAATCCACGGCATCTTGCGGTTGTTGAATTTCTATATGAACTTCATAGNGTGTGGTTTCACTGCTCCTCTGCCCGTGAGAAAGTTTTCCCGCCTACCAACTGCCGCCGTGCAGGGGTTGGTATGACGTGCAGTGCTCGGAGAGGTGACGTCATGGCAGGTAGAAACAGCAAGGGTCGCTCTCTTCCCAAAGTACCTTGGAATCTTGCTTGGAGCTCACTGAATTCCGAGCAACACCTCCAAGATTCACGATGGCAACCATTTTTTAGGTGGCTTCTGGTCAAAGGCCGGTTGAAGGTAAGACATTACAACGTGTCGGGATTTAGTGTGTATTATGTAAAACTTTTTTTTATATAATGAATCCAGTGCCACGGGACAATCTATGTGTGTTCGCGCGAAAAGCATTCGCAGAAAAATCTGAAATCAAGACGTTAGGCCGACTTAAATTTTACCACAAGCTACAAAAATGAAAAAATGTGGATACAAAATTATAAAATTATTCTTCTAGATGCTACTTTGATCGTGGATTTGCGTGTGTTTGGTAAGAGGCGCACTTCTGTTGTTTTCCATGTGTATTGTTTCATGGAGAACCCTCGTGGAGTNTTTGGTAAGAGGCGCACTTCTGTTGTTTTCCATGTGTATTGTTTCATGGAGAACCCTCGTGGAGTAGGAAAGTTGGTACAGACTAAGAGCACTTCTAATAATATGTACTTAATCTGGCCGATCAACCATTCCAATTGATCGTTGAGTCGAACTATGGCGAATAATAAACACAATACAAAAACATAACGAGCAAGTAGTAAAAATCGTTATATTCTATCTAATATTATTGACTGTGTACGATTTTGAGCACGAAAACTTGACCGAGAATCTCCACATGATGAATCGGAGACATCAAATAACCCGGGAATATTTAGAAGTCAGATTGATTTAATCGGTAGCGTAGACTGTGCATAGTTCTTAGCACACTTTAGTAGTAACGTATTTAAAGGTTCTTCAAAAACTATTCAAAATGAATTGCGGGATTGCATGTTGGAGGTCTGTCGGGAAGCAGTTAAACATGAATTTGATTCGGCTAAATATGACGCGCTCATTGCCGATTATANTCGTGTGAAAAGTAGTAACGTATTTAAAGGTTCTTCAAAAACTATTCAAAATGAATTGCGGGATTGTATGTTGGAGGTCTGTCGGGAAGCAGTTAAACATGAATTTGATTCGGCTAAATATGACGCGCTCATTGCCGATTATACAACCGACATTTCAGATCGAACTCAAACTGTTTTGGTTTTAAGATATGAATATTGTGCAAAAGTTTATGAAAGATTTTGGTGGTTTTTTAATCCAGAAGGGCAAGATGCNAGCGTAGACTGTGCTATCAAGAATCGTGTGAAAAGTAGTAACGTATTTAAAGGTTCTTCAAAAACTATTCAAAATTAATTGCGGGATTGTATGTTGGAGGTCTGTCGGGAAGCAGTTAAACATGAATTTGATTCGGCTAAATATGACGCGCTCATTGCCGATTATACAACCGACATTTCAGATCGAACTCAAACTGTTATGGTTTTAAGATATGAATATTGTGCAAAAGTTTATGAAAGATTTTGGTGGTTTTTTAATCCAGAAGGGCAAGATGCAAAAGCTATTTCCGAACGCATCCTTAAAGAAATATGTCCGTTAAGCAATATAAGTAAGGAGGAACTAATAGCACAAAGTTTTGATGGGGCTGCTGCAGTCATGTGCGGAAAAATACATGGCGTACAAACTAAAATAAGATATGTTTTTTAGTAATGTACGTTTCACATGCTGCTACGCATATCAGTTAAATCCGATGATTAGTCAGTGTGCCTCACAAAATAAACCTGCCAGAGTATTTTTCTCTAGTATCGAAGGCACGTAAGTTTTTTTTTCCCTTCAAATTCACCCAGACGACTGGCTGTGTTAGAAGTGAAAGTGGCGCGCAGGAATCCAAGGGCATCTCAAAAAAAGTGGAATCTTGAGTCTAGGATCATTAATATGGTCTATCAAAATAGGGATGCGTTAATTGGGCGTTTTGAAACACTAGAGAGTGACCAGAGCAAAGAAACTGTATTTAAGGCAGTGGGTTCTGTCATTTTCTTAAGGATAATGAATTCAATTTCTGGCTCTCATTTTTTCACAAAATAATGCTACATATTTACATTCTATTCCAACCAGTACAGTCTTGTCAAGCGGATTCTTTAAGTATTAAGAACGGGGTGGAATGTTTTGTTTAAGCTATACAATATGTGCGAGATATCATTGAAACTATTTTCAGTGACCTTAAAGTTGACGAAATGATGGAAAGTGCACATAAACGATGTAGACGTGAAGATTTAAGTACGGCTGCGAAAGAAGTTTGTGACGTTATAATCGCTCACGCAAAAGACAGGTTCGAAAACTCTGAGCATTATGATGGGGCTAAATTAATAGATGGAGGAAACTTTGCTGCTTATTAATCTAGATTTCCTGATAAACTATTAGATATTTCTGTGACAACTTATCCTGTTTTAAACAAAAAAAGAATTAAAACAGAAATTTCTGTTTTGTATGAAAGAGAGGGTTTTCGGAAAATCCACGGCATCTTACGGTTGTTGAATTTCTATATGAACTTCATAGAGGACACATTTCAGTAAGTAACCAGCCTACTTCGTATATTACTTACGCACACCAATGCCAACTGCTGAAGTAAAACGGTTTTCAGTTTTTAAAAGAGTGAAGATATTTTTGAGGAATGCTGTGTGTCAAGATCGCCTAAATGCATTGGCAATGCTATCAATAGAATAATAACCGATAAAAAATATTTTTGACTTCAACAACAGAGTGATTGAAAAGTTTGTAATTATGAAAAGTTGCCATTTGGATTTTATTTTCAAGAAGTAAAACTGATTTTTAAACTAAATGAAATGAATTTTTACAGCGTAGCTCTCAGCAGTTTCGCTTCTAGTATTCGTGATGTAAAAAAATTTGGGCACAGTAAAAAAAATTTATGATTAAATAACTAAGCTGAAATCTACCTCTCCTCGGTTATTCAACTAATTTTTTTAATGGTGTATTTTTTTCGGGGTCTGTAAAATGCGACACTCTAAAGGTTTATCCGAATTTCAAGAAAAAATAATTTTTTGTNATGAATTTTTACAGCGTAGCTCTCAGCAGTTTCGCTTCTAGTATTCGTGATGTAAAAAAATTTGGGCACAGTAAAGTAAATTCATGATTAAATAACTAAGCTGAAATCTACCTCTCCTCGGTTATTCAACTAATTTTTTTAATTGTGTATTTTTTTCGGGGTCTGTAAAATGCGACACTCTAAAGGTTTATCCGAATTTCAAGAAAAAATAATTTTTTGTTCCGGTATATAAATTATACAACTGCAGTATAAATACTATACAAACATCACCCTACTCTGCCATGTACCATACAAACGTAATCAGGAAGTGTACACTCATGAGGACACGGATAAACATATTTTCCAATCGCTATACGCTATATCAAACCTTACACACCAAAACATTTACAGTGAATTATAATATTCTTGATTAAATCTTTGCTTAAATAAAAAAAGTCTTAATTTTTAAACATAATTTATTATTATTATTTTATACAAGAAAATTTGTTCATTATCCCTTGAACTCTTTTTCGTACACCTTGTTGTGCATTTCACGACTTTCAGAGCGGTATTCATGACAGAATATGTATCTCAGCTCACCAGCAGGAACTTGTCTATATGCACAGCACCTGCACCACTGAATCTGCTGCAGTAGAAACCTCAGGAGGGGTTAGTAGAATCTTCAGAGTGCAGATGCTACAATCAGGTTATGTGACATCTGATCCTTTTTCTCTCTATTTGCAACCAGAACAGGTAAGCTAGGTAGAAGCCCAGTGGTAAAGGTAGCACATTGCCCAGGACATGGGCCTAGAATACCAGCCCCACGCTGAAGTATAGTGCATTTAGCATTACAGACAAGCAGCCCCTATTGTAGGCTGGGTTTCATCCATTGTAATATCAATGCATCTGATCCTTTTTCTCTCTATTTGCAACCAGAACAGGATTCGATCCATCTTCGGGTCACCATTTCCAAGCACATTGCCCAGGACATGGGCTTAGAATACCAGCCCCACGCCTTAGTATAGTGCATTTAGCATTACAGACAAGCAGCCCCTATTGTAGGCTGGGTTTCATCCATTGTAATCTTAATACA
>NQII01013198.1:0-25634 GCA_002778355.1 Clitarchus hookeri
ATAACTATGGTGCATCGACGTTCATGCCGAAGCTTATAAGCGAGTCATCGGAAAATAAATGGATAAAACAAAAGTTGATATTATTATTTTTTTCATTATCAGATACAAGTAAGGATGAGTGAATTTTATGTGGTGTCTATTTAATGTGTGTGTATGTGTATGTGTGTGTGGGGGGGGTGTCTGTGACAATAGTTCATTTAAAATTAAAGTGAGATTGGCTTGTTATGTGTAGTAAGAGTGAGGTCTTTGTGCAGAGTTTAAAATGACTTGAGATTTGCATCAGTTCAAAGTGTTTGAATATAGCCCTTGTGAACCACTGTACGGAGGCCGCGGTAGCAATATACCGTACCTCCTTCGATATTGAATGAAATATATTCTTAGAGAGAAAAGCGTCCGGTTGATCCAAATCCGCCAGTTCCACGTTCAGATTTACCAAAATCAATTGACGACACTACTGTCACAATGGGTTTGGTATAAGGTAGTACCAAAAGTTGAGCGATACGCTCACCAGTACGGATATTAATAGGAGTACTAGTAGGATTAAAGGCGCAAACATGTAATTCACCTGTATAATCAGTGTCACATACACCAGCGTAAAGTAATAAACCTCTTCTTCCAGTTGATGTTCTTGTAGTCATATATCCAAAATGCCCAGGAGGATATTGAATCTTCAATCCTAATGGTATAGGATAAAATTCACCTGGAGCTAAACTGTAATCTTCTACTGCATGAAGATCACCACCTGCAGAACCACCAGTTGCATATTTTGGTTCTATTGCCTTTGGGTGTGTCTTCTCAACTAACAAGATTGGAATCTCTTCCCATGAAGTCATACTGAAATTTATATCGTATAATTATGCTCCTTATATATACGATTCCTTATCATGGACTTTGATCAAGGGGAAATCGTCTGATAGGAGCACATTGCGTTCGTACCTCGTTTAATTCCCTGCACGCTCTCTGCACTGAGAGGTTCTATTAGGTAGCTCTGTTGACTGCACATCTCACTGTAAATGTGGTGTCTATTTAAAGTGTGTGTGTGTCAATTTAAAGTAAAGTTTAAAATGAATTAATTGGTTTAGTTTTAAAGTGTTTGAATTGTTTGAATAGCTTGTTGTTTGGTATATATTCAATTTTTTGTAGCTTGTTGTTTGGTATATATTCAATTTTTTGTACCTAACTACAAATCTCACAATTGGTTTAGTTTAGAGAATCATCATCATAACTGGTTTAGCTTAAAATTACAATGGCTCATTTCAAATTAAAGTGGTAGAGGTAACTTTATATAAATAAATAAACAGATAAATAAAAAGTATATATATATATATATATTTTTTTTCTTTTTTAGTTACATTAAAATTCTTATTCAAATTCTTCACCTCGCTGCTTCCTCGCTGCTTCCTCGGTGTATCCTATTTCTTTCTGAAAACAAAAACAAATTCAATTTTATGTACAGATTTTTTTTTCCACCTGGGTAATGTGACACGATCGGCCGCTACAAACACTCACTTTGGCTTTCTGATGATGAGTTCTTTTGAACTCTTAATTTTTAACGATGGGTCGTATGTCACATACGGCCCATCGTCCCAATTCTCTTCAGAAGAGGACGGTGGGGAAGGGGGGGGCGAGGTTTTTATCTCCCCAGATGCCCTACATTTGTATAGGTGCCTCTCAATTCTCGAGCGCAAAATCATATGCGCTCGGTTAAGAGGGCACTGAATGAACGGGTCATCCGGGTCCTCGTACATCTTTGACCTGAAACACAAAACCATCGTGAACCACCAATACTAGTCGATTATAGTTATGAAAATAACCTCGCTTAAAATAAAGAAAAAATGTATACATTACTTATGTTGGTAAGAGTACCTTTTATTAATCTGTTGATCCATGTCTTGGTATATGTGGGTAGATGTTGTCATATGATGCGCCACCGTTGTACTGACCACATCGAGTCCAGGCCGAGCTTATAAGCAAATCATCGGAAAAAAAATCTAGACAACTTTCAAATAAAGCAAACAAAACTTAATCTCGCAGCTGCAAAGAGAGGTGAATCATATAGCAGTTTTCCCAGCCTGTCTCTTGTGACACACTTACATTTGTGGGCACCTTGCAGTTACTTCACCTTTCAAATAACAAGAACAAAACGAAAGATCCCTACACAAACTCATGATTCCAAGAAATTAATACATGAAATGCATAAATTATAATCCCTCAGTGTAAGCCAGTGAAGACTTTATGTCTTGATTTTTTTTTAAAATTCATTATTATTTACACAACTCATTTCACTAGCTGGTTATTGGTTTTGGATTTAAAATGTAATTGAATCGTTGTTGGATACACAATACGCCATAATTACCGAAATTTTAAACAAATCACTTTCCGCAATGGGATCGCCCCCCGAGAAATTAGCGGGTAAAAAATTACCAATTTCCAGTAAACTTTTTTAAAGTGTTTAAAGTAGTTTTGCTGTTTGCCTCAGTTTATGACTTTTGATCTTTTGTTTGGTAGTAAGAGGAAGTAACGAATCGTTCCTCCCTTGCCAATATATATTGTCTCCATAACAACACAAAAAATACCACCTATCTCACAACTCTTGATAACTTTTTTCATACCCGACTGAGAATCTCACAACTGGTTTAGTTTAGAGAACTATCATCAGAATAAACAAAATGTTAAAATGACAATAGCACATTTAAATTTAAAATGTGATTGACTGGCTGTGTGTAATGTCTGTTTAAAATGACAATGAGTAGCTGTTTGGGTCAATTTAAAATCTTATGGAAACCTTGGGGATACACTCAATTCTACAACTTTCATAAAAACAAACAAAATGAAACATCCCTGCATAAACTCTCGTGATTCCAAGGCATTGATATATGAAATGTATTAATTATAATCACTCACTGCTAGCTGGTTATTGGTTTTGGATTTAAAATCTAAATTAATCCTTCTTTTTTAAGTTATTCAATAGGAAAATTTTAGCAACAAGTCGTTTTTCATGTAGATACGCACAAAGAAACTTTTGGTAAAGTAACCAATTGTTCCGTTTTCAGTTTGGATACGCCACAGGAAATAATTAGGTATTTTTATAAATGTTTTTAAAAGATAAATGAATACGTGAATCGGAACAAATGAAGTTTTGTGGCAATTTCCACCTGTCGTCTTGGATATGCAAACCCACCACTTTTCAATTCAAGTCGTTTTTCATGTAGATACGCACAAAGAAACTTTTGGTAAAGTAACCAATTGTTCCGTTTTCAGTTTGGATACGCCACAGGAAACAATTAGGTATTTTTATAAATGTTTTTAAAAGATAAATGAATACGTGAATCGGAACAAATGAAGTTTTGTGGCAATTTCCACCTGTCGTCTTGGATATGCAAACCCACCGCTTTTCAATTCAAGTCGTTTTTCATGTAGATACGCACAAAGAAACTTTTGGTAAAGTAACCAATTGTTCCGTTTTCAGTTTGGATACGCCACAGGAAACAATTAGGTATTTTTATAAATGTTTTTAAAAGATAAATGAATACGCGAATCGGAACAAATGAGGCTTGGTGGCAATTTCCACCTGTCATTTTGGATATGCAACCCCACCACTTTTAAATTCGGGTCGTTTTTCATGTGGATACGCACAAAGAAACTTTTGGTAAAAAGCAGGTAATTACAAGCGGGCTGGATACGCAGGAAGAAATTTTGCATTTGTTTTGGCCTTCTAAGGACTTAGTTTGGATACGAAATAGACGACTTTTTGGGTGGATTTTATGTATCATTGGATACGCAATGTAATGTTTTTTTGGTGATTTGGATACGTTATACGAAATAATCACCTTAAACATATTGTGGCGCTTTTCACTCACCTACAGTCCCCACAAATTTCCACCCAACCTCCACCATGATCCTGCACATTATAAAAAGGAAGACGAAGGGGAGAGAAGTTGTAATTCAATATAAAATCAACGGAAGGATAAGGAAAATTTGATAACTGAACTTTTGCTTTCCAGAGTGGAGCTGGAGTAATAAAAAATGAACAACAATCCGTTAGGTTGGTTGTGATCATGTATTGTGGCGTTACAATCCATATAATTTGCACTACTTGGCATTATTACTTATATTTGAAAATAAAAGACGCCATTTATTACAATAATGCCCACAAACATATAAATAATTANAAAGATGACATTTATTACAATAATGCCCACAAACATAGAAATAATAAATGTTTAACCGTACGAAACCACATATGGTTTACAAAATACAATAATACATTTCCTGCCGAGGCCCTTGACTGTAGATGTGAGGATCACACAAATAACACCATGTATCCAATTGCCTACTCTTTGCTTTAGTCCTCTACATAAAACACATAATTAATTTCAGATAAATGAGCGCTGAGTATTCCCCTTGCCAAACCCCAATAGTGTTGGCATTACNATAAAACACATAATTAATTTCAGATAAATGAGCGCTGAGTATTCCCCTTGCCAAACCCCAATAGTGTTGGCATTACTCCATCACAATACACAGTAAGCCGAGGGTATGCCCCTTTCCTTACACCCCGAAAAGTGCAGGTGTCGCATTTCCACCACACACACAAGTAGCAGCACAGCCGGGGATACTCTCCGCAGGTAGTGCTTGCCCTGACTCACAGCATGCAAAGTACAATAACCACAAACTGCAACATCAGTCAACCAAGAGGCTCACAATATTCCTCTACCACGCTCCTCCTCCTGAACACGACTTCTTCCTCGAGACGAACAACCATCGTGCTGGTGAGTTACTTGGCTTTGGACACTGAGCTTCCGAGTAGGTCATCCCATTACCATATACCATACTTCATAGCCCCTTTCCCTTCTCCTCTAGGGTAACTTCGGAGACGCGCCGTTTTCTTAACCTGTCTATGTTCACACTCTGGCAATGAAATATTACAATGTCCAGAGTGAATCTGCGCCACAATTATAGTCAATATTACAGCAAGTGAAAGCAAAGACACTGCCTACTTCTACCAGTAATGAGTTACTTTTCATAAGTGGGACCAATATGTTCTAAGTCAAAACTCACCACTATCAGAGACTAAGTCCTTCACGTCATTCTGCAGTATTATTCTAAGTCTCGACAGAACAGGGAGAAATAGCAGTCCCGAAACAAACCTAACAGTTGCTTACTCATTAAGCCGGCGTTCGCGCAGCGCTTCCTCAGCCTTGAACCGAGTCCCAGAGAAACAACGACCATCTCCCGTCACCACTTCCGATCTCACATATGCCACCGATATGGCGCGCTGTCAGGAGACCAGCAACCGAATTCCCAAAACCCGTTAAATGGCTTTGTAAATCTAGTTGGAGCCCGAAAGACTTTGGTCAAATCATTGAACCAGCGAGGGCTGCTGTGTTTATGTTTCAGCTGGGCTACGTATTTACAGCTGTTATCCACTGTTGCTAAATTAGTAAGTTTACGTGTGTGTTATCGGTGCTCTCCTCCCAGAATGCCACGCGCATTATACACCCGGCCCACATCCCCTTCCGCGGGTCATGCGTCTACAGTTGCAGGCCAGGCCTCCAGAACAGACAGAATACAGTACCACATCAACAGCCAATTACAGCCTTTGCTCAATGACATAATTGTTCTCCAATAGCGATACAATCGTGTCTTTGGTGCGCATGCCGAACGCCTTGAAATATGCGGACCACAACCAGCCATACAATAATGTATTGAAGGTTGACAAGACGAAAGGCGTCCTGGGTCGTACAAGGTTGAACTCTGCTTGGAGAAGCCATATTTGTTAGCTGGAAAATAATAACAATTACCAATATTGACCCTGCGCATTAAAATATATCACCATGTTCACACGTGTGCCGAAACTCCTTCCGTCACACCAATGGAAGTTTAAAATATGGTACATGTTTGGAAGATTATTTTTACTAAAAATAACCTGCATTCAAAGATTGTCAAATGTATTTACTGCGAATGACTAGGAAAAATGCAATGATTCTTCATTGAGATAACGTAATATTAACAGTTTTTCAAATTATTCGTGGTTCAAAAGGTTCAAGCCTATTGAATTTGTAATGGAACTCAGTTTTGAACGCGGTCACAATATTGATCCATATTGAACCGGCCAGTGAAGTGTGAGCTAATTATATCTACATGTGACGTAATAAGCAAATGCGTAAGAATTGTCTTAAAACTAAAAGTTTAACAATGCTGCAAATATAAAAAAATAAATAAGTGCAACTGATCTGTTTTATTTATAAACATGACCAAAAGTAACGTCCAACAACATTGTTCACTCTTAACATTTATAGTGAGAACGTGTTTAATAAAATTAAGAAACAATCCAAAGACTTACAAACTTATTATATAATGAGTTACGAAAATTAATCCATATTATTGAATAGAGCACGATATTAGGGTGTCAAAATCTACTATAATGTCACAGAATTTTCTCAGCATTTAAACGTGATCGGTATACTTTTAGCAATGTATTTGTAAAGTGATAACTTCAGAGAAACACTGGTTCATACATTACACTGTCATACCGAAGAATTTAACTAGCCGAGACTGCAGAAAGCTGAACTGTGTTGTATGAACTAGTCGTATCATATCTATATCAAAAAATGCAAGTCAAAGTCCAGATACATTTTTTAAAGGGCGATGATATTACTTTACTCCGTAATTTGATGTCCATTTACGTATTGCTGCTGAATCAATACTGCCAAATACTGATCACACGCATCAATGTCCGACATTAATCATTTGGAGTGTTGCAAAGAACGCTCAAATCGGAGCACAGTGAGAGGCCATATGTATTGATGAATAATGGTACATGATCGGGCAGCTGGTTGAATGAGTGTGTGTACCTGAACCTGGTGAGTGCCTGGTGAACTGTACGCACCCGGAGTGCTGTATGGACAGTGACATTTGATGCCGGTGTTTTAATAGTTTGAGACATTTTCTCTTCGATACCGATCGGGTGGTCAGGCAAAATCCACGCTTTCGTTTACTCTCGATAACAAAAATATTTTGGTCAACCAAATCTTCCCGAATTATAGCAAAAACTAGTTNCACGCTTTCGTTTACTCTCGATAACAAAAATATTTTGGTCAACCAAATCTTCCCGAATTATAGCAAAAACTAGTTTTATAAGGGTATTTCTTGTGTCATTTCGATACCTCACATGTCTTTAAATCAAGGTTATCATCATTTTTTTGGATGCTCTATTTTATTTCACCGTATTTCCTGCCATTTTATTATATTATTTCAAGGATTTTCAAATATTATACTAATACATTTTATAAAACCTGGGGCCTCATTCCAAATTCTTAGGAAATATTTTTGAGTTAAAATCAGCGCGAAGAATTTATTTTAGATCTGCATCGTGTTACTCGAGATNAAATTCTTAGGAAATATTTTTGAGTTAAAATCAGCGCGAAGAATTTATTTTAGATCTGCATCGTGTTACTCGAGATGAAACACGTCTTTTTGATTGTACGCTATATAAAAATATGCGCAATGGACATTGCATTTATATTGCGTCACAACCACACAAAGCACCACCACAAGCTATACCACACCCACACGCAGCATCAACACAATCACCACCTTCCTCCAACATACTTAGCACCAAACTACCCAATTAATCACCACCCAATAAACCCGCTTATCAACTCCAAACTAACATACTAACCGTACCCGCACCCCCAAACCTATGCCAACATTCCACCCTAAAACTACCCCTACCACCAAACCCATCCAACACAAAATCCATCTACCCAATCTTCCCTTACGCTTAACCTACCCCTTACCCTCATTCACCACTGCCCATTCAACTCATACTATCTAACCCTCCCACAAGCACTCCCTAATACCCCAACCCAACGCCACACCCTCCCTCACCAGCACCATACCGAGAAATCACCACTCCTCCAACACTTCACTGCATAACACACCTAGCACCACAACAACATTTCTCACAATCACCCCTAACACTACTACCACCCATAACCACCCTGCTGATTCCCCTCAAACTCGATGCTACACTTCCACGCTGCTAATAAAATGTAATATACAGCTGTACTTGAGCGATGAACAATGAACATTACATTTGGTACACAAAGATCCTAATCAATCAAAGCAAATTTTTAAATCAATATTTAATAATATATGTTTTACAATTGTGGTGTTATCTNACTTCCACGCTGCTAATAAAATGTAATATACAGCTGTACTTGAGCGATGAACAATGAACATTACATTTGGTACACTAAGGATCCTAATCAATCAAAGCAAATTTTTTAAATCAATATTTAATAATACATTTTTTACAATTGTGGTGTTATCTATTTTTAGTAAAGTATTTACATTCTTACACTTTTATAACTAATACATTTTTGCTCAGTAAGTACCCACAACACGGTAAATAATTATTTTCAATCAAATATCTCAACACATTATTATGTTTTATTTATAAAATAAATGTGTTACGTTAATTGGATTTATTTAATTTATTTTTGTTTCCTTAAAAAATTGTATTTAGCGACATATTATAGATCTCGTATTTTTCAGTTGAATGTTTATATTATTTAAACAATTATACGATAACGTAACGTGCATATTCTTAAAACGATAATTGATTTTCACATACTTAAAAAAATATATGCAGAGATTTTTCAACGAACCGGAACCAGTTTACATTGTCAATAGACATCATCTACGACTTTCATAAGCATAGGTGAATATAATTCACGAACTTTTATGGCCTCGCTCGTGAAATTCAGATCGCCAACACAATTTTCTGCCCCCACAAAATATGAACGCATCGATAAGTACAACGACCTTTTATAGGAACAAAGGATATATATTGTGTTTTATTATTCTGAAATAGATTTGCATTACAGATTTTATTTCACGAAATCATTTATGGTATATACCATAGTGGTTATGTGGTAATATTAAAACAAATAACATATTTTCAAATGAATTAATTTTATTTATATCATTACACAAAACCTTTAACATATATTTATACTTATTCATGTAATGGTTGCATCCTAATTTATATCGTCTACAGTTATATTTCACTAAACACGAAACCCAGATTTGTATTTGCGAAATTCTCATTGCAGTAGTTGCACCGATGTCTTGAAGGATACAACGAACTGCTCACAGCATTCACAGCGGAATTTTTCTTATTCGTATATTCTCCTGTACACACAGCATAGGATACTGTCATATCACAACTTCGATGACTCAATTATANCCTCCGATGACGCAATTATTGTGTATAATGCTCAGAAGGTAGTGGAGACTATTGCAAGATGACTTTTCGGACGTCACATCATCGACCAAACTTCCGTGTTTTCTTGTCACGTGCGAAAGTAGCTCGCTCAATAATCTGTGTATCCACCTCATGTCGTCAAGCATAGCAGAGTTAGGATATTATTCTCGCAGTAACAGCACAGACGATGTTCTAGAATATCTTTCAGCTTCGGTCGTGACGATGTTCGCTCTTCGCTGTCCGAATAATAACTCAGCCATACAGTCTCGATGTAGCTGTCCTACTTACAAACCGAAGAAACGTTGCATGTCGTGTAGGAAATCTATAGATTAGAAAACAATTATTTTGTTATATTTTTGAAAGCAAGATTTATAATCCAATTACTAAAATAAATATGCATCAACAACAATAAATTTATTCTATAAATATTACAAACAGTGTTTGAAAATAAACAGTACTAAAAAAAAAATGAGAATAGGGAACACATCGAAGTGCATAAACGAACTGGAATTACATAGGTTTATGAATAAATTATCCAATCTTGCCATCCCAGTAAATTTTATTATATCAGCAGTTGAAATACAGATACGAAAGTAGCAACATTCGCCTCTGACGAAGCTGAATATGCTGACATCACCACCATATTCCCTCTATGAAGTATCATGTTGTTTGTGGTGAATTTCTTTGCCAACCGTTAAACCGCCCCTCGTCATATGCAAGGACGTATTATCTGGGGCCACTTCTCGCAAGAACAGAGCACTTGCGATATTCGGATAATGCATATATGTATTGCATTTATAAAATATGAAGATGTAGTCATCACCTCTCTTTCGATTATCATAAAATACAAGTTGAATATATTCTTAATTCAAGAATAAAACAGCGTAGAACTTTAGGTTGATTGGTGCATTTCATTCTGTGAAAGAGAGAGTCTAATATAGTTCAGTGCATCCATAAATTCAACGTTTCATCAGCCTGTATACTTACGGATTGCTCTGGGTTTCAAACTTACTGCACATGACCCTTGGACTTTTATTTTACCCGCTCATTATAAACCACATTTATGAGGCCAAAAAAACTTATCAGAGAATATGAATACTTGACTTGATGCATTTTCTGGCAGGCTCAATGACTAGAGAGTATTCTGAACTCTCTTGGTTTCAATCCTGTACTTGTCTGGAATCTGCGTGAATTAATCGTTAACAGGAGGATATCTGACTCCTTACCTTTGATTGGAGGAAGGGCAGAGAATGCTAATTGGGAGAGTTATGACTGATTNCACTTGTTGGGAGTGTTAGGACTGATTTCCTTTGGCAGTTTTTTTGTAAATATGTTTCGTGCTTCTCTGTGTTTGCATTTGGAAAATTGTATATTCTATTAATTTTTCTTTGGGGTTACCATAATCATCTTATCTCTGGCTTGGGAAAAATATGTAGAATTGATTAGTATGCCTGCTCTATGTGCAGTATGCATGAGTGAGTTTCAGGCGAGGGTTTATAGATCTTAGTTTGTTGATTTGTTTTTAACAGGGAAATGTATTTTAAATACCATTAAGACATAGAAACATTATAACCTGATTATGGAAAATGCTTGGGCTTAATCGATGCTGAAATAATTATATTGACACTAGTTGCGGTCATTTTTAGCATTATATCATCGGAAACATATTCAGTCAGCGCAGTGAATGAAGCGTATTTAAAATGTTTATAGTTTTCTTAATATTTTAATGTTTACTATCATGAAGAGTATCAAAGTAACGTATATTGAACATGTTAATTCCTAGGGCGTTGTCTTCCTGGAAATCTAAGCCACTATGTCAAAAGTGTTACAATTTTTCATGTGTGATTCTGAATTAAAGTGAGCAGTAATTGCACTTATACCATTGCNAATATTTAACATGTTAATTCCTAGGGCGTTGTCTTCCTGGAAATCTAAGCCACTATGTCAAAAGTGTTACAATTTTTCATGTGTGATTCTGAATTAAAGTGAGCAGTAATTGCACTTA
Organism: Clitarchus hookeri; assembly: GCA_002778355.1. Taxonomy (NCBI): domain Eukaryota; kingdom Metazoa; phylum Arthropoda; class Insecta; order Phasmatodea; family Phasmatidae; genus Clitarchus; species Clitarchus hookeri. Next base: position 11,280 of record NQII01013198.1, read on the forward strand.
TACCATTGCCCGTGATGTGATGAAAATATAAGGTAAAGAAACGTAACATACTGACACCGAACTTAGTATGTTTTTCCCTGTATTTCTTTCAGGTATGCGATGGCACGCTAATGCACAGAGAATTGGTGGGACCTTCTCCAGCAACCAAAATATCAGATAATGGCGCGTATTTGGCAGACCGTCAATGCTGTGAAATATTTTCCCGGAATTGCAACAGTATGTAATTGTGGGAGAATAGGTAGTACACAGGGGAAGCTCATCGACCATCCACAAACTCCTCCATGTTTATCGCGTAAGGACATCTGTTGTGGCCCATCGGGAATTGAACCACGTTAATCGAGGTAGGGGGCGAGCAGCCTGATCACTGCATAAAAGCAAGGCTCTAGGTTTAGAGAGAACAAAGCCTGAAACCGTGGCTCCGAGTGGTGTTAGAGAAGGGGACTGCCAGACTGATACATAGAATTAAAGATAAATTGAGGTCTTCTTAAGTATATTTAAAGTCAATATGTGTTGCCGAATGTATGTCGTCGACGGTGAAACAAATGTAGCATCAGGCGAGTTGTTGTACGGGCACAAGGGGATAGGCCTATATTATTTAGAGGTTTACTTGAAGTCTGCGTCTTGGAGTTCTTGTGTACCACATTTACAGTTTAGTATTCATCACTCGTGTGCTGTAATATATCACGTTGTACTAGCAGCGTAGGGGTTATGACAGGTAGGGNTTATCACATTGTACTTGTGCCGGGGGATAGGGAGGGGGTAATGACATAGAGGGAGCTGGTTGGTTATGGACGGTGGTGTTGGACGAGGTGGGTGGGGAGATGGAGCGTGCCAGTTTTCGTTAAAAATATAAAGTAGAATAATTTATTCTCGAAACGCTTATCTTTAAATTTTATACATTAAGGTGGACGTTCTTTAATACTGATTTATCTTTTAAACTCATTGTAGGCAGAGCTCATAAGCACACAGACTTCAAGGCCAAAATCTGCTAATTATAAACTGAAATAAATGGAAATTATTTCTTATATGAACCCCGTTATTAAAATATCTTATTCATAAGAATTTCCTCCTAGAACAGATACTTAAAAATAATTTTCAGTTTTATTGTTACTTCGGGTTTTAGTGTATTGCTCTTTAAAAAACTCCACTACGAGAATTTATTAATTTTTCTACACTTAACATTACAATTTTAGAGGCGATTTAGTTTCTGACAAGCGAAAACAAAGGCAATGAGGGTTATATATTTTTCTTCATTATTTTTTTTCGGCCACATCTGTATACCAAAGAGTTAACAAGAATAATTCACAAGGAAATGTTATGAAAACTAATGCTTCCACCATATTAATAAATATTAACATATTAATACAGTGTATATGCAACAGAGAATTGAGTGTAAACATTATCATATTTAAATTGAATATTAATTTTATTTTTATTCACCACCACTAATAATAAATAACTTAACATTATATACTTATTCTTTATATATGCATATGCAAATCATCAATAAACAGGGTCAAATAATTGAGAATTGGATACAAAGTGTTTTCAATAGTAAAATAAATGTACGACTTATAAGCGACTGGCAATTATTATAATGTCACATTTTATTTCAATTGGGTGGCATAATTCTCTGTTTTTCCGGTACGTAAGGTGAACCGGAAATCGCTTTCACTGAATGTAGCTCTCTTTATTTAAACCCTTTCTTATTTAAAGACTTCATAGTGCTTTTTCTTTCCGTCACAGTGGAATGAGTGGAGTACAATGACCAGACGGTTTCGCAGATAAACACTAGAAATTGCATCCTGCGACTATATTTCCCAGTACATTATTTATCCTATTTCATCCTTATTTGTGACATTCAGGACCAANATATAAATTGCATCTTGCGACTATATTTCCCAGTACATTATTTATCCAATTTCATCCTTATTTGTGAAATTCAGTACCAATTACATACCGTAACAGCGTTTTCTGAGGGCGTAACTTCATGGGATTTTGGCAGCATAACTTAATTTATATTTACTCTCAAATTTTATGTAATTCATTTTCTTTGTTAATATTTACCCTGTAATGAACTGGCTGAAGCTAATGTATTATATTTTTTCAATTAATTGGAATACAATTTTTATAATTCACTCTAGTAATACACTGCTGTTATTTCCCATTCAATGTATTCTTTGTCAAATCTCTCCTCACAAGAGTTATTTATTAATGTTTCATATGGTGCCATAATTTGCTTATGGTGTTTTCCGTTAACAACTTCACTACGTTAAGTTCGATGTGGCAAAATCTTAGTTTTTATTTATTCTCGAATGTTACTCTTACAAGTCAAATGTTACTCTTATAAGTTCAATTGAAATATGGATAGTAAGTTATTCACGACATTTATGTCTGTTGAATGCCAACTTTTCGTGTCCTAATTCCACGCAATTTTACAAACTGTTTCAATTTTCGCATGTAGTATTAGATTATAGTAAGATTTAGGTGGTTTCGTCTATATAATAGGGTCGTATAAAACCATGTCAATAAAATTTCTTGTACAATATTTTATTAACAGCAATTAAAATTATTTCTATACCAATTTGCAACACTTACAGCTTCTCCTCGTGTGCTCAACTGTCCGCCCTCCGAAATATTTTATTTACCGTACAAGAAAGCTAATTTACAGGATACAGAATCGAAATTAGTATTGGGTTTATGACAAGAAAAATTAGCTTGAAACAAATTATTTAAATGTTTGTTAACTTAGAATGTTACTGTCTCTTGAAAAAAACCACTGTCGAAATCAAATTTTTAAAGGAATTAAATGCATGGTATATCTATGTTTCATTTGGCAATTTGGAAAAAAGCAGCATGTTAACCAAATTCGAACGTTTATTATAACTACGATTAAAGAAACGAGTCTCACTGAATTTTAAGTGCACTGCACAATATTTAAGAAATAAATATTCTCCGCAACAATCGATTCATTCAGTGTGTATTCGTTGCTTCTAAACAACAGCTTTATTTATTGAACACACGACAGTTCGTACTAGGCAGTGAAACTCGATTTTTGACAAGCCTTACGTCCTCTGCTGCTAATGTTAAATACCTGCATTCAGCGGGACTTCATAAGAAATAAAGTATGTAACATTTTAATTCATCATGTCATATTTACTCTAGTTCATCTTCATTAAAAGCAATTTCACAAACAAACACAATCGTTTTAAATGTTCAAATTTAGCTTTTGTTATAATAATATGCTGCAAAATCTAACGTTGGAATGCTTAAACACATACCTACGAAATTTTCGTATTTTTTATTCTTGTAAATGAGTTTATATTTGAAGTTTAAGGTTCATATTATGGAAGAGTCTAAAATAGTAACTAGTTCAGTTGTAAGCCAATCTCCACACGATTCCCCACGGCCTACAAAAACAAAGCCACGGAATAACTTTCCTGCACAAAACGGGGCTCCAAGTTCTCCAGTTTCATCAAGAAAATAACTGCCATTAGTTTAATTAAAATAGTACACAAGCTAAACAACGTGTAATTGTGGAGCAAGTATACTAACAACCATCACTTATTTTAATGATACAGGTCACAAGTAACACATATATAAAAATACATTTATATTCAGTTTCTGATAGAATCAGTAAACTTGTCGAGATTTTAATCAAATTCAGAGCAAAAATTTAAACCTTGATAACTGATAACATTACACCTTTGAAATAATGTTATATGATTGCTAACCGTTGTGGTTTAGATTTTATTTTTGTAAAGCGACAGACTATCAATTTAGAGGTGCCATAGAATATTAGAATACTTGACATTTTATTAAACCTCTGTATGTGAAACAATGGAATAAAAACATAAAGAGTGACTTCCTACATGACTGCATATCTGAGCAAACTTCCTGCGCATTCGTGTAATAACCTACTACCACCACACAGAAGATAAGTACACACACAAATATTCTTGTTGGTTTATTTGAAGTTGGCGTGCACATTCTCTATGTTGACATGCGCTGATTGTTCACCTACGTTCTAACATGTTGCTGGTCAGTGCGTAATTGGATCTCGTGATTCAAGCTGTTGTTTCACCTATGTACTCTTAAGTATCCTGTGCTGCAGTTTGGGAGATGAACAACCGTATTTATGTCAGGCTTTCTGGCTCCTTCATGCACCGCCTTTCTATCAAACGGCAAGTGACAATGCCCGGTCTGTCAGTTAAGACTAATGTCCTGTGCACGCACGTATTCCCTTACAAAGCACTGTTTCTATCACAGTCAGTGTTAACCAGGTGGATTTATACACTGAAGAGCCAAAAAAACTGGTGCACCTGCCTTATATCGTGTAAGGCCCCCCGAGCACGCAGAAGTGCCGCAAGACGACGTGGTATCGACTCGACTTATGTCTGAAGGTATGCAGGAGGCAATTTATACCATGAATCCTGCAGGGCAGTCCACAAATCCAATATGCGCCAATTTGAGAAAGGGTTGCACGTCTGTCACGTTTAATGATTCTCGTCAGTCGAGTTTGTCCCGTTCTTTCACGATCTTTTACCGGTCGCAGCGATGTCGAAGATGTAATGTTTTACCGGATTCCTGATATTCACGGTACACTCGTGAAATAGTCGTACGCAAACATCCTAATGTTATCGCTACCTCGGAGATAATATGTCCCATCTCTCGTGCGCCGACTATAACACCACGTGAAAACTCACTTAAGTCTTGATAACCTGCCATTATAGCAGTAGTAACCGATCTAGCTGCCAACCACACCGCGTTACTCTGATTGGTTCCATATCTCCGTTATTTGCATACGCACACCTACACCAGTTTTGTTGGCTCTTCAGTGTATATTAATATTTTTCTCGTAACCAACAAACAAGTTAAGATCAATTCTCTTTTTTCTATATTAATAAATCGTTAGTAAGTACCGTATATTTGCAAGTGTTAAAAATTGAATACGAACATGTAATTGTTTTAAAAAAATTGAAACATTTTTTTACTGCATTATAACTTTTTTATGCTTTGTTAATACCGCATAAGTATTTGTAAGAACTGTCTAACTGTGGGATTAACAATTCGTAAGATTGTAAAAAATATTTTTAATAAACAGTCCTCAATATGTCAAGCGTTTTTTTTTTTTCAAAACTCGAACACATTCGAAAGTTTGGCACATGATATAACGTTTTTGTATAAACGTTTTTGAAAAATACTTTGATATTGTCAGTTTATATATTACAAGAATGAACTGTTGAACAAAATTACCCCTCGTTATTGTTTTAAGGCAACGTCATGCATTTTGACGTTCCAACATAATTTTCGGTATGAATATCGATGTGTGGGTACTGAGAGGAGAGTAAGTTAACATTATATAAGCTTTTATCACTGTGGTTTAGAGCCTTGAAGACATATTATAATGTGGGGAATCTTGTAGGATTTTCGATGGAGTCACTCCTTATATTTCCATGTATTAAACATGACGGACGTTGCCTCTGGCTACTGCGCTTTTACAGACCACTCCCGTTCCCCCCTCCATCATAATTGTCCCATATTTCTTTTCCACCTTACCTTACTCAGTCGTTGCTAAAGACATTGTCTTCTAGACCTCGCTGAAATATTGTTACTCTCCCATCAGGAGTTGAAATTATACGGACACTAAACATCATTCTAAGTGACATAATTAGTCAAAATTGTTTGAACATCCCAACTCTTCCACCTGCTTTAAACTAAGTAAACTTTGAAAATATACTATCAGTATATTTAACTAAAAAAAAATAGCATCTTTTTGTATGCAATGAAACATAGTTATATTATAACACTATTTTTACTAGTAGAATCAGTGCTATTTTTAAGCAATTATATTTATATTAATACTTATGTATGTCTAGTAAAAAANAACATTATTTTTACTAGTAGAATCACTGCTATTTTTAAGCAATTATATTTATATTAATACTTATGTATGTCTAGTAAAAAATAGCTCATTTCACAAGTGTGTATTCTATCGTTTTTGACTTGGGCGAATAATATGTCTAAAAAAAAAGTTTCATAGATTTACACTAACACAGGAATGATACCGGTTTTTAATGTATTACGAGGATGTATTATAAATAAACGACTACTGTTATAGGTATTCAGCAATATTTGTGTGTGAAACCACAGTAGCGCATTTCAAGGATCTAACGGTACGTGTTGTGGACCGTGTAATACTGCTTTTACAAAGTGAACCTGCACTGCATGATAAACTGAAACATATTTTACAGCTATTCTAGACATGCTTTTATGTGTGCATATATAAAGAAACATGACTTTAATGAATCCTTCATTTTGGCCCCTTTTATAATTTTATACTACATTGCGACTACATCTGGTCAACAACTTGCAGAATTTTATGTTACCGAAGATACAGAAACTTCCAGAAAAAAAAATGTCCTTTTTTCTTTTTTTTGAAGTTATACACCAGTGTACAATAAGCATTCCTTTGCAATAATTTTACAAAATTTCCNTTATAGGTATTAAGCAATATTTGTGTGTGAAACCACAGTAGCGCATTTCAAAGATATAACGGTACGTGTTGTGGAGCGTGTAATACTGCTTTTATAAGGTGAATCTGCACCGCATGATAAATTGAAACATATTTTATAGCTATTCTTGACATGCTTTTATGTGTGCATATATAAAGAAACATGACTTTAATGAATCCTTCATTTTGGCCCCTTTTATAATTTTATACTACATTGCGACTACATGTGGTCAACAACTTGCAGAATTTTATGTTACCGAAGATACAGAAACTTCCAGAAAAAAAAATCTCCTTTTTTCTTTTTTTTGAAGTTATATACCAGTCTACANTTCTTTTTTTTGAAGTTATACACCAGTGTACAATTAGCATTCCTTTGCAATAATTTTACAAAACTTCCATATTAAACCATACTTGTGTGTAATATTTTATATCCTTGCACAGAATTTGTAGAGTTGCTCAATGTACAAAGTAAAGCCTTGAAATTCTTAAGATTTGTTTAGAGCGAAGCATGTTATTTTTTTTAAGAAGCTGTGCCTTTACTTTACCTACCATACTCAGTGCAATAATGGCATATGTATATTGCAGGATGCCAGTTTGGAGAAATATTAAGAAGGATGTGCGGAGGTTCTTCAGGCGTGTTTGCCCCTACGTGGCCCCTCCTCTTGTAAGTTTCTTGTACTCCCTCTAGCATATGTAACTACACTTTTTGTCGTGTTCTTTTATTGTTTTGATTATATTTTTGCGACAAACTATAAAAACATGTGTATTACACAGAAAATGTTTTATTAACAAATCAATTAAAAATGTAATTTATTATTTCATTTATTATTGCTATGAAAAAAACATTTTGTAGCCAAAGTACGGGAAATTTAAAAACGTGATTTAAGATAAAATTATTATCTCCATCAGACATTTTTTATTGGTCATAAATTTTAAAAAATCACTTATTTATTTTAAATGCAATGTTTAAGTGGTTGCAATAATCAAACAAGAAGCTATCGANGTAATTAGTTTTTATGTGATTATAATTGGTTATTCTGTAGGTGTCTTGACGTGTCGCTGATAGCGATATTACTAGAGATGCAATCATGAATAAAAGCAATACTATTGTGACAATTACAAATACACACGTGCCTTATCTGGGACTCGAAAACAGAACACCTCGTTCAGTAAGCTGACATGCAACCAAATACATCGTGGAGGTAGGGTGCGGAACATCAACTTCGGTATTAATTAGTCTGAAGTTTTGGTAGTCTGGGATTATCATCTTCAAATATATACCGCTAACAAAATTTTGCAAACCAGTATGTGAGATACTTAAATCATGTATTTCTTATGACCTACTATTACTCCACTTGTGTGCAGAATATGGTGGGAAATAACTTGACCGGTTCCCAAGATATGGCATATAGGCTTTAGTTTCTCGTTTGGGCTATTGTAGAATACATCCTAAACTATGATCTGTTCAGGCATACCTCATGCTTCTAATAGATAACAAGATATGTAAAGTTATTAAACAAATATGGTAAACTATTCTAAATTATTTTTACTGCAGCCATACTGTGAATAATGCCAGACACACTTTAAAAATGGCCTTGTGCAGCACTACTAGTATGAAACGTTTGGTGGGAACCGGCTGATTGCTCTCAAACATACGACAAAAAGCTTCATTTTCTCATGTGGTGGTATATAGAGAATAAATTGGAATTATTGGTATATTTTTGTTTTTAATTGATACTGTTACGGTTGAAATAGTTTGGGACACGTAGCATTCTCTCATTTAATATTTACATTGCTGGGAAATTGAAAATATGTGTCCACCCCTTAAGTGATACAAATTCTGATGGACTACAAAAGCATAACTTGTCTCCTGATTTTGGTTGTATCAGTTAACAGTTTTTCGAGATAGTACACGAAAACTAAATTTTTCTTGTGGTGTTTTCTTCGAAAATGGTGAACAAATCAGTTTGTGCATTAGCTCATTTAAATGATTACATATATTCTGTCAGCATACATAGTTATGTTTAAATTTGTAACTTTGTTTCGTAGTTATAGCATGCTATGCTAAAATGTTTATATGGACACTATTTTGAAAATAAGCGCCTGGCTCTGTCTTTAAAAGCATAGATTGTCAATTTACATGGCCAACCACAGTCACAGTATAACTGGTTAGACAAATTAGGAGGGAATTGTTTGTTATTTCTCGAGATAAGACAAATTTTACTTATTCATAAAGCACTATCTTACAAAATGGGGGATAAATCAGGCTCTGTATAGACAAATTTAATTGTTGTATTAGATATTGCAAGCATACAAAATTAAGTTAAAACCTGGTCCGTGGTTTCGTAGATAGAGCATAGTATTATAAATTGCCTTTACGACCGAAATAGGTCTACAAAAACATGTTTATTTACATGACCTTCCACAGTATTAATTGAGTGCCATAATTGGTAGGAATTATTTTACTGTTTTCCGAGATATTACATTAAAAATTCATTTTCATGTTGATCCAGCATTTTAAATGGCCGGATAATAGCATTATCACTATTCAATACTTACCTTATGAACTGCCAATTTACCATATTTGGTTTAAACTGGATAATTGGTTCCCGAGGTTAGATATAACAGCTTAAATTTTAATTTTGCTCGATTTTACAAAATTGCAGTCTAATAATATAACATTTTTTTTATTTAATGCTTAAAGCATGCACTGTCAAGGTACGATTATTTTTAAATCTGCTACATGGTTCCCGAGATGTAATGAAAAACGTAATTGGTTTTCAATTTGCATTATATTATAAAATGGCGGATTAATTTTACTATCGGTTTCCAACTTTAATGCTGTTTCAATGCGCACATAATGCAATGTTAATATACCAAATTTGTTTTAAATTTGTATAATGGTTTCCGATATATATAACGTAAGAGCTTAATATTACAATTTACACGATCTTACAAAATGGTGTACAAATAATATTATAGGTTTCTTAATTCAATACTAACAAAACATGCACTGCTAACGTACCAAATTTGGTACAAATCGTTCNTCCAAATTTGATACAAATCGTTCGAATGTTTCCCAAATTATATTAGAAAAGCTTTAATTTTTCAAATTGCGCTTTCTTCCAAAATGGTGGATAAGTGAAATTAACGCATTTTAAATGTAATTTTTAAGTAATGCACTGTAAATGGTGGAAAGTTGGTTTAAATCGGATATTTGTTTCCAAAGATACAACATAATGGTATACATTTCAAAAATTGCCGCCATTTTTTAAAATAAGTACCCGCTGTGATTGAAAACTGTAAAAGTCTGATTACCTTAAATACAATAATATGTGAGCCTTGTTATGGTAAATTGTGTTGTCCGGTTTATTAGTTATTAGGGGTTGGAGAAACATACATTCTATACAGACAACTAGGTGAGCGAGTAAGTCTAACATTCATTCAGAAAATAGGCTATAAAAACAACGTTTTCGTTAAATGTAGCTGTGCGTTACGTACATTCAAATTCAATGTAGTTTGTCAAAATTTCATAACAAAAATAGTTGCTGGTCACTAGTTTTTTGTGCAATTTTGTACAAAAATATTGCTCCTGCATCGTAGAGTATATCACGCAGAAAAATATAATATGAGGTTGACTTGTTACAGCACATTTATTAATACAACTGCATTTCACCGTAATTCTTCAATTTGAAAATTGTATTATTCATATNCTGCTCGTCACTAGTTTTTTGTGCAATTTTGTACAAAATTATTGCTCCTGCATCGTAGAGTATATCACGCAGAAAAGATAATATGAGGTTGACTTGTTACAGCACATTTATTAATACAACTGCATTTCACCGTTATTCTTCAATTTGAAAATTGTATTATTCATATTTGAAACAAGAGCGAAAATTAACTTGGCATACCTTTGCTTTATTAATACAGATGGAAATCAAGTAGAACAAAATGTTTTATTTATGTGAATAAGTAGGAAATAACATAATTTTTTATCCTGGAGTGTTATCTCGGTCGCATTAGTATAAAACTTTTTATTTTTAACAAATATGCAAAATCTTTGCAATAAATTTATTATTTGTAATTTTATGTATTTAACTTCTTGCGATTTGTAACTTGTAAACGAGAGACTGATAAGCATTAATATTTATTCAACTATCACAATTGTTAATCCAGCACTAGTTGTGTAAAGTGAACCGCTCCTTTTTCTGAGGATTGTGCGTTGTTTTGCTGGTGTTAAAGAAGTGTTTGTCCTGCAGGTACCTGAAGATCAACCCATGTCCTGGACTATTGCAGAGGCTCCCGTCATGTACCTGAAGATCCATCCATGTACGGGCCTATTGTGGGGTCTCCCCTGCAGCTACTTGAATATTAAACCATCTACTGGCCTATTATGGAGGCCCCCCTGCAGGTACGTGAAGATCCACCAATGCACTGGCCTATTGTGGGGGCTCCCCTGCAGGTACGTGAAGATCCATCCATGTACGGGCCTATTGTGGGAGCTCCCCTGCAGCTACTTGAATATTAAACCATTTACCGGCCTATTATGGAAGCTCCCCTGCAGGTACGTGAAGATCCACCCATGCTCTGGCCTATTGTAGGTGTTCCCCTTGAAAATAATCTAAGTATAAGGAATAATATAAAAAGTTATTCCTTAACTACTCCATCAGTTAAAACCGTTGAAATAATATCATCAGCAGGATCAAAGGTGGTATTTCTGTTGGGAACATCAAGTTTTCACAAATATGTTTGCCGATTTAAAAGGACATAAATGAATCTGTAAATTAAATCAATCTTTCATTGTTTTCAAGAAAATTGATTATATCCGGATGCCCAATTGCAATATATTTGCAAAATTTTATAAATTCACAATATTTGTTATATTCAAAAAATTAAAAAATTAGAATGAACGATAGCTCACTGAAAAAAGTTAGCCGAACGATCATCTCTTCATACAACATGTAATATTCACATTGACTATGCAGCCAGTCAATAATATTCTTTTGTAAGCCATGCAAAAATGTCAGCGTGAAAGTCTTCGAATTCATAGAGTATTTAGCCAGAAATACATTAATGTAAAATATTATAACAACTTATTTTATCGCTTTCTCTAGGGGACAAGTCCTTGTTTTTNAGCCAGAAATACATTAATGTAAAATATTATAACAACTTATTTTATCGCTTTCTCTAGGGGACAAGTCCTTGTTTTTGACACAGCAAGGATCTTCTTTCAAGGTTGATGCACACGAAGTATTTAATTGAAAAATAATTGCTGAAATAACTGTATACAATTAACCGTGTAACATTGCATTGTNGATGCACACGAAGTATTTAATTGAAAAATAATTGCTGAAATAACTGTATACAATTAACCGTGTAACATTGCATTGTATCTACATACAATATATCAAGCTGTATATCCCAAAAGTAACACTTGTCCTGATACACAGATCGTGAGGGTGTTTACTCAGTAATGCACTCTCTTTATAGTAGGCGTGACATCGCATTTGCAAATCCAGAATATCAGATTTAGTTACTTATATTATGGAAAAATTCTGAGGTTTTGGGAAGACTTGGGCAATTTTTGATGAAACTTCATGTAGACACAATTTCGTGCGTATAATGCCAAAGCTCTTCTGGTAGTACAGAAAATCGTTCGCATACGAGATAACAATGTCCACGAATTGTAAAGAAATTTACATTTTCTATATCTGTTATGTGCCCGTCGGGCACTGCAGAAGACGAACCACATCGTTTTTGTCCCGAAACTGGTGTGTATAAGAGTNTATGTGCCCGTCGGGCACTGCAGAAGACGAACCACATCGTTTTTGTCCCGAAACTGGTGTGTATAAGAGTAAAGATAAATATTAATTCTATAATTTTAAATGAGTACAAAATATTTGTCTTGACATTTATAGATATGTTTAGTTTGAGGATCAACTTATTTTCTGAAGNATTTTAAATGAGTACAAAATATTTGTCTTGACATTTATAGATATGTTTAGTTTGAGGATCAACTTATTTTCTGAAGCCCAAATTCTTCGGATATGTCATAATTTCAGTGTCAGAAAAATTATTGTGAATTCCTGACNAAACTGGTGTGTATAAGAGTAAAGAATAATATTAATTCTATAATTTAAAATGAGTACAAAATATTTGTCATAACATTTATAGTTGTGTTTAGTTTGAGGATTAACTTATTTTCTGAAGCCCAAATTCTTCGGATATGTCATAATTTCAGTGTCAGAAAAATTATTGTGAATTCCTGACAACACAAAATTTTCATTTTAAGGGATGTTAATCATTTAATTTACTTAATTTTCTACGTGTTTTTTGGTAATTTGGAAAATGCAGGAACCTATCAGTATTTTCAAGTTTATGTTACTCCATGTTTTACAATATTTAAGTTGATAGTTACGAATTAATATTTGCAATGCAGAGAAAACCGAAAAACTAACTCCTGTGATATGCATATANGGAAAATGCAGGAACCTATCAGTATTTTCAAGTTTATGTTACTCCATGTTTTACAAAATTTAAGTTGATAGTTACCAATTAATATTTGCAATGCAGAGAAAACCGAAAAACTAACTGCTGTGATATGGATATATTTTAACTTTATTTCACAATAAATTTAATTATCAGGAAATGAAAGAATAAATAATTATTTCATCCACTACGGATTGGAATTTTCATTATGCATGCTATGCACACACATATAACAGCAAATAACTCAAACTCGCTTGAATACACGAGGATGCATCTGATTACCTTGGTTGTCAGGAATAAATGTGCTTCAAAATCACTACAATTAACTCCGGAAGAATATCCGCTTAAGGAAATAACCGGCTTGCACAGCCACTGAAATCAAGCTAAAGTTCGTGCAATTTTATCTTACTTGAGACTTAATGGCACGTAAGAAACCACAATTCTATGAACATTTTCATATTCAGATACGAAGAGGAGCATGAAGGCTAAATCTTGTTCTATTGCCAGATGAAGATAAACTCTCTAGTCAGATATTAGGCTAGAGTGGTCGCTATAAATAGGGTTGCAAGCATTTACGGTTAAATTGCGTGTTTTCCGGAAGAGGCAGCCCGCAGCTCTCGGTCCACTATCAATAAAAACTTGAGCATTATAAGCGACTTACGAACCAGCCCCATTACGCGTAAATACTTAACTTGTACACATGACAGTCCCTCGTTCAGATACACCTTCGTCCCTAAACAGCACTCAGCATAAATCAATATGTGAAACGGTCCACGTATTTACAAAATGTCTCCTGGTGTTTGGAGCCAGTTTCCTGCCTCGATCTATAGTAGTTATCTGAGATATCGTTGCATTTGTGTAAGTAGATAAGTAACTCTGTAAGATGCAGCTCCTTTTTCTAGTTAAGGCAAACAGCGGCAAGGGCTTGGTAGGGAAGCAATGTTGGGGAAGGTAACGCCCAGCGTCTGTATTAAGGAACCATCCCAGCATTCACCTGGAGTGATCTCGCAAAATCATGGACAACCCGAAATCAGGATGGCTGGGCCAGGAATCGAGCTCGGATCCTCCCGAATGTGAGTTTAGTGACTGACCACTACGCCACCTCGCTCTTCGTTAATTTAACTGTAATTGTACTAAGTATATCGCTATTTGACCTGTTTTTTTATTTCGGAGAATGCAGAAAATCATGTCTATTTCAACCACTTTTTCTTAACACATTAACTTCAAAGCAGGCAATCGGGGCACAGTACAGAATAAAAGACGTAAAGACGTTCTGGTACATCCACACAACCATTTTACTGTGAATAAGACTGAAATTGCAACAAGGTTGGAGCTAGTGTAATCATGTACAG
>NQII01013199.1:0-20733 GCA_002778355.1 Clitarchus hookeri
GTCGGTTGTTATAGGAAATCTGCAAGTTCTTCTCACACTGAAAATTTTCTTTTGTAACATCTGAAACAAAAAAATTAATGACAACGTTAAGGGGTTATAAAAAATACCGATTTGAAAAAGTTGCTTGTACGTAAACTTTAGTCACATAATAACTAAGTTGATATAAGCGAAATGGCGTAGAAATTCTTCTGATGTAAGCGAACTCGATCGCTCATTAGCCGCGCAAATCTGTGGGAATACGCTTTGGGTTTGACTGCCTGTTGCAGGTTATGGAATATTCCCTATCGGTCAGTTTGCTGTTTAACAAACGATGTTCCACCATATTTCTGGTTGGTGAGGTCGTTTTCTGGCGTGTGCGGCTAGATTTCGCAGTATAAGCGGCTGCTTAAACTCTGTATTCTTAAGTACTCTGTGCCCACATAAGTGGTGCTGCTACGCTAATTTATCTCTGTATATTAACTACTCGAAGGCTTCATGAAATTGCGAATTTTTACAGTCTCAACAAATTGCCTTTTAAATGTATTGCCGCTGGGAGACTAAAAGTGGTTAACCACGCTGCTTCTTTTACTGCAATAAAAATTGCGCGAAAACATTGATTAAATATCTACGTTCACGTGCTCAATCCTTCAGAGTTAAATTTTTCTCCTAGTTTATTCTGTCAAACGTTTTGTCAAAGAAAATGCGTGCCACTCTGTCCTGAATTCAACTGACGTGGAATTTGTTGTAACATTTTATTCAGGAAATGCCTCTTTCTGGAGTATAACACATTTTCCGCGACTCGAAAACACCACTTTCAAAACATTTTTCGTGTTGCCGAACTTTACATTATCGTAGCTTTGCATGCTACCCATAAACAGAACAGGTTATTCAGACAACCGTATTTTAAAACACGTAAAACTTTTTCACCTCTCCCTACACACAACACACGCACACACAACACACACACACACACACACAGAATCATTTTAACATTCATACAGAACTTTCACAAATACAAGTTTAAAAACACAACACAACTGGCGTGAAAGACTGTACATCAGATCAGTGTCTTGCTCGTAGAGGCGATGGGAAATTTCATACTACCACCAGTGTCACCTTTAAGAGTAAGGTGTTAATGTGCCTTAAAGTTAGCTGATGGTCCTAGG
Source organism: Clitarchus hookeri (assembly GCA_002778355.1). Lineage (NCBI taxonomy): Eukaryota > Metazoa > Arthropoda > Insecta > Phasmatodea > Phasmatidae > Clitarchus > Clitarchus hookeri. The sequence continues at coordinate 1,146 of NQII01013199.1, forward strand.
AAAATTGTCATATTTAATGAAAGTCCCTAGTTAAATAACGTGAGTGAAAACAATGTTTGCACGTATGCACATATCTAAGTAAATANTGAAAACAATGTTTGCACGTATGCACATATCTAAGTAAATAAATGTTCTAAGAATAACACATTTTCTCCAGGAAAGATAATAAAATAATTATCTAGACCCAACACTTTTTCACTTTTTTTACTTTTATCTTATTGAATGAATTCGAAGGGAAAAAATTAGTTCAAATGTTTACATTCAGAGCTTTCCTTCCAGTTTCCTCGAGGGAAAGGAGAAAAGTACATAGTGGCATATGTAGGACCACCTGGTTTTCGCGAAAAGATTTACGCGGAGGCTAGAATTCAATATCCTATATGCACACTTGAAGTTTTCATTTGGCTATTGGCCGGTTGTCTTTGTGTGAATAGTCTTTTACATGAGTGAGCCAATCGGAGTTAAGTTTCTCCGATACTCACCGTCCGTGATTCGCCGGCAGACACATAAGACGCGTAACAATTGAAATGATCCAACCACCAAAGTGATTCTCAACTAAAGTGTTTTGGAACACATCTTGTCCTGAAGTCTTTTCACGAAAAACAGGGGGCTCTAGGCATCCTAGTTTAATCCAGTGAATTACATCGCGTGTAATAATATCCTACTGCTAAAGGTCTATTTTGTGAAAATTAAGCGAACTGGAAATGCATATCGCCATCTCGGGAGGGCCGGTCGCAATGCTTCGTTATGACCAGACAAGATCTTGAGGCGTTTTAAATTTTTTACTTAAAGACTATTATAAGAGAACCGGAAATTTCGCAGATCCATCTGATGACAAGTTAAACTGCATTCACGTGTACATCTGTGTTTGTGATTCCATTGGCTCATAGATTGTTAGACAAAACCCGAACAACTTTCAACCAATAACGAACCTGCAAGGAAAATACGAACCTTATCCCGTGCTACCTGGCCTGGGGTTAAACTGGAGCAAAACCCATTTAACTACTGTCTGACGCTCGAACGTACAAAGAGTGTGGACTCTAGCTTGTTGCCGAATGAATACGCGAAATTTCCGTGTCTCTAACTATCATTTAGACTAAATTTCCGACGAATCGTTTTGATTTGCGTGCATGGTCGGAAATGACTTGCCAAGTAGCGCAGCACGCTACCGAAGCTACGTGGCAGATAGATGAGAGGACGAGTAGTGTCATGTAAAAGCAGCGCGGGGCTCAATAGGGGCTGTTATCACCGGTCCGTATCCCATTAACGCTGCCAACACGCCGCCCGCATGTGGCGCGGCCTGGCCTCTGGGAACATCATCTTCCTTGCTAAATCTCCTATATACGGGCCTATTCGTTTTTTTTTTTCTATCTGTGCTTTTGTAGGAAAGTTGTACACAGCTGGTATAGATGTGTATTATCCACAGAATAACCCGCAAACAAGCTAGTTTCAATAAAATGTGCGTAAAAATGTCAACTTAGTAATTGTTTGTTTTAGTTCCTTATATTTAATGAAGCTTATTAGATTCTTATAGGTGTTCAAGTTTGCAAACTGGTTTTTATACTTCGAATGTCATTTTACGGTTTCTTTTGAGACATTGTGTCATTGGAAAATTGATCAAATGACAACAATTTAAAAACTGAATTCTAATTTCTTTTAATAAAAATTACAAGGATTTAAGCGCAAATTTTATGATAAATAGATTTTCAAAAGTTATTTAAACAAAATTATTTATCAAAATTCACAACCCAGTTGATATGAAATCTGACTTTTTTTTTCACCTGTGACTAGGACTTAACTTCTGACTTAGGCATACCTCAAAATTAATTTCCATTAAAAATCTTTGCACTAGTATGGTGAGCTTAACAATTATTTAGAAAAGCAGCTAAAAGTGTTAATTATGTAATTTTTTTAATCTTTTAAGACAAAATATATAACTTTAATATTTGCGTTATTCCATTAAGTAGTCTGCAACTTTATATTGCTTGCATAAAACTTCTAAAAACTGTCATATCACAAAAATTTATAATACAATTTTTGTGAATATATTTTGGCATTTGCAGGCCGTTAATACAGCAAACTCTTATTAAGAAAGTGTTTAGGCTTTCACTTTGAATAAAGGCGGGAAACCACTTGAGAAAACATTCCCACTTAAAGCTGAACGCTCTATCGGTATACTGTTTCGGGCGTTACAATGAACAAACTTTTGTTTGGTACTCTGCTAGTAAGCATCGGTAAACCGCTCTCTCATATATCGGACCAATAAAAACATATGGTATTGAACCTGATACCTCCGTCCGTAATGTGAGTAAGTCGTGCTGCTGCGTAGATAAACGCTCGTTGTGTAATAGATAAATGTTAGTGCAGTCGCAAACATGAAGCTATTTTCTCGTTTAACACTGAGAAGCGCGGGAGCGAAAAGGGCTAAACTGACACGCACATCAATTGCTCCGTCGCCACTATGGGCAGTGCTCTCGTTGTGTTACGGTTTCACGTGTTGACAGTAACATTTTATTGGCGACAAGTCTGTAGCAAGGTTCAACATAAGCTAATGCCATAGTTTCGTTTGTGCCCGAGTTATATCGACGTTGAAGAGCTCTGAAACAGTATTTGTAGCATGCGCGATATGTTAAAAGTGCCTCTCCATCCTTGTCTGGGGCAGTACTGAAGAACACAAAGGTGAAACAGTCGCTTACACCGCGAACTCCAAACGCAAACGCCAGGAAAATGGCGACATTGGCCCGCACGCCGTTCGCCAATCAGCGCCCGGTACCTTGCTCGTCAGACGGCATCCCAGCCAATAGATAACCTTTCGCAGCATGCAGTAACCATTCAGACGCAAGTCTCTTTCCCAGATCTACTCTATGTCTGGGGTATTATTTTTCTTAGGTAAATATATTGGGGGCACGTGTATTAGTTTCATCTAAAAACTCACAGTTCAAACATGCTGCAACAGGGTTCCATCGCTTGGTAAGCGACCACATTTTTAAACATTAATCTCGCTTGCGTGTTACGAAGAGTCACAGATATTTCGCACGTTCTTCTGAATCCACGATAATCCATGTGTAGGGTTCGGGAAATTTCGCAGACTAATACCAGGACGAACTAGACTTCAAACACGCACTTTTTTTAAATTATTTTGCAACTTATCAGGCAGTATAACAATATAAAAGTGAAAGTAAAGAAGGCCCAAATCACGTGCTACCTGTTAAAGATAAAATCCAGGTTACTCACATGGGCAGCGTCAAATGAACAAGCAAATGAGTCTCGAGTATACTCAGGATTGGGTAATCTACCCTACAGGTTTCTATAGCCCAAAAAATTTAATTTTTGGTATGAATTTATATCGTGGCTTTCATTATTCCATTTGCCTTTGCCACAATAATAAACTTTTGCTTTCCGTATACAGTACGCTAAGTTGTTTGATCTGCTCATTCTGTTTCTAGAAGTTGATTAATTTCTTTGTCAGTTTCCTCCAGGACGTGTCAAAATGTTATGCGGCCGCCTAACCCTTTAACAAATTATCTCGAGAATACTCGTACACGTCTGTCATGTTGCGGAATAGATGAAATCGTAGTCAGTGCTGTGCTAGTCCAGAAGCTAACACCAATACAGACAAAGCCTTTTCTGTTCAATGCTAACGGACGTTGCCGACACTACAACGATTTTATAATTGGTAGCTTTTTGTGCCATGGATCTACTGAAACTCTGCCCATAGGTTCCATAGTGTCAGTTGTTATAAGAAATCCGCAAGTTCTCCTCACACCGAAAATTTTATTTTGCAACAGCTTAAACAAAAAATTAATGAGAACGTTAAGGGGTTAAGGAAGTAACAAGACTATATGTCGCATGTCCAGCCCACTATTCAAATGTACTCGCGAAATTTCTGCCCTTAAGAGATAGCTAAGCCACCGATTACCTGATTTATTTGGAATGTATCCTTTCACCAAACATCTCCGCGACAGTTCTGCATCTCACTTTATGACCCATGCGGGCAGCTGAAAGCGTGATCACGTCGCGAGAAAAGAAAGCGGTGTTATAGTCCAGATGTACGCTCCCCGCACGTGACACTTTTCCGTTTGTAGTTGCCTTCCGGGCCGCAACCGGTGAAAGTTTTATCCGATACGTCAGGATTTCGTTCTGCAGTCTACTTGTGAAAGGTACCACGTGCTACATTTGACCTCCCAGCCGCTGCGAGGTGAACCGAACAAGAAGGCAGTTTGCTCGCGATAAACTGAGCAATTGATAAAATCCTGCATAGTCTCGTCGAAGAATAGGTTAGTATATAGAAATGAAATGACATGACTGTTCCTTTAACTTTTTCAAACCCAGTGTGCATGACTGTGTGTATAACGCACAAGAAGGTTTTTTATGCCGTTACTGTTAACTGTAAAATATTTGTTATATATACTTTTACAAGAAAACACCTTGGCAACAGAGTTACCAAGAAAATTCTTTGTAGAGCTACAAACAATATTCTTGTAAAATCTGCTAATCTTATGTTTGTATTATTACAAACGATATGCTTGTATTACAATTTACGTAATTGAGAAGTGGACATAACACTATTTTCTTTCTAGGAAACAAATGTAATGAATTAATAATAGAAAACATGGAAAAATTGTTTCAAAATATAATATTACAAAAAAAAAGTAGTTACACGTTATCAGCATTTTGACTATAACCCACGTCCATTGCGTCGCTATCCAACACCCTTAACCACTAGCCCAACTTTACTTACGAGCTTTGAAAATATTTTTCTTCTTACAGTAAATACTTACAAAATATTAGTGAAGTTATTCGTTGAAGAACAGTGCATTAATTTAATTTTAAGAGTTATGTGTAGATATGAAACATTAACAATAAATGTTTAATGAGTAATAGCGTCACGTGTTTTTAAAATTGTGGTTTTATATGGTTGAGTTGTTTATGTGTTTTATGTTATTCCAATTTGCAATACGTTTCTTTCTGCACGCAACAACACTTTACGTCACGCCAAGTATTTTCACAAACAGCTATGTACGGTTTTACGATGTTGAGTAACCGCCATTTTGCTTGAACTCGTGGATACCGGTGTGTTTAAAACAATCATTTCTTGAGGGATATTACAAACACGGCGCTTTTAGTTTTATAAACAATTAATTTTATAAGAGAAATTCTTTTACTGTTACAAGCATTTGTAAAATTACAAACAATTTCTCAGTAAAAATTACGGCATATTTTTACAGTGTACACTGCGAGGCTCAGAGCCCAATGATCTACCTTTTGGGTAACTTATTCGTAAAATATGATACTGTTCAATATTGTGCTTGATTCGTATCATTATCGCCGAACAAAAAGTCTACACATAATTGGTTGCAATAACGTAACAAGTGAATCAAAATATGTATTATAGGCAACACCTGAAACCCTGAATCAATGTGGGCCTGGAACGGCAAATGTGGCCGTACCCACTCACTGATTGACTGCGTGAGGATCTGGATGTGGGTCTCGTGTCTGATTGGTTACTGCCTTTTACGAAAGATTTCCTATTGGCTGGGGTGCCAGCTAGCAAATAAGCTACCAGGCGCGGTTTGGCGAACGGTGTTCTCATCTATTGCTAGGCAGTGCCACCATTTCGCTAGTGTGTACGACTGGAGTTCGTAGAAAAACAGTTGTTCCACTTCTGTATTCTCAAGTGTTCTGTGATTTCATATTTCAGTTTAGTGTTTATCCTTCCGCCGCGGATGCAAATTAACACAATCATGAACAATATTAGTGCAGGTTGCCCGCCGTTTGTTAATCACTTTCGGAAGCCCTGATAAGGATCTAATTTTCTAACTATTTCGTATCCTTCCGCTATTTCATAGACTAGGGTCACTTTATTCACGTGTGACTCGATGGAAACTCTTATATTGTTAGGTACGTGAATATATTACTGATATTCAAATTCTTATTCTCATGCCCGTGAAAACCAACAGAAACTAAATTAAGTAAATGTTACCACAAATTAAAACTTTGCATTTTTAACACATTCACGCCCGCTGTAAACGGTCATGTAGATGTTACACAAGGAGGTAATTTTTGTTACGCATTATACACAGCGGAGCTCACTGCTCACTGGTTTTCCCTGTGGGCTACTGATTTGTAAATAGTGGTACTGTTAGGGTTATGAATAGTTCACATCACTACCAACAAATACTAGTCCCACAGCCGTAAGTGACAACGAAGAAAGCTGCGTGTCAATTTCAGTAAAATTACCGATCAAAATATTCCACATTTGCAACGTCCGTAACTACAAATTGATTTTGGCCTGAAAGGGTTCATACACGTACGATGGAGAAGAGATGGAACCACTTTTTTTCTGTATGAATACCAACGTTGCTGAAAGAATGCCAGTCCAAATATCATAAAAATATATGCAATTGATTTCGAAGTTGCTTAGTTAATTGTGAATGAACTTTTAAATCACCGCTACCGAAAACAGAAACTGATAACATTTGTGACTACCAAGTTAAGAGTTTTGGCCACGAAAATAAATTGCTATTTTATATTTGTATAACATACTGTTCAAGTTATAGATATTTTANGTTAAGAGTTTTGGCCACGAAAATAAATTGCTATTTTATATTTGTATAACATACTGTTCAAGTTATAGATATTTTAATTTTCTATTCTTACATTGCAAAAAAAAAAAAGTCACTGCATATTTTTTGCTTAAATACAAGTCAAAATCACAGTTTTCCTATTTTAGAAGTTTACAAATAATGAAAACTAACTTACGTGTAGAAATGGAATAATTCATACTGAAAGAAAATGCCAAGAGCTACTTCAAGACGTCTATTATATCGTACCAAGGAATTATTTAAAAAAAAAACATTAAAATTCGTAAATTCTTGCAAATTTTTTTATTTGTAGCTTTTCCCGTATTTTTCAAATTGTCTTTTGCTGAACGTACCTTTTAAATGAAACAAGATAAGACATTTCAGTTACTCTTCTTAAATTTTCTGCAAAAAGTTTGGTTTATTTGATTTGTACATAACCAAAAAAGTTTTAACTTTGCCATGTTAATTTGCAAAAACAATGTAATTTGAAAAAAATTATTTCCGAGAAAGTAGTAACACATTACTTCTACAAGTTAAACAGTATAAAAGCCAATAAAAAAATTTTTTTGTTGCTATTGCCTTTAAACATTAGCTTTTTTTTAATGATTCTTTAAATGGTGGGAAGTAACACAATGAAATTTTTTTCTGAACGCATGCTATTACAGAATAGTATTATTACCTTGCAACTATCCCCAGAATATGACATGGCGGCAACTGTACAGAAAATATATACACGAGTTTAGACAAAAGCCAATCTGAACTTGATTTCGGTGTGTCATATTATATCAGGTACTGAGTTTTCTATAATGACCAAAGAAGTTTTATAATGGCGTATGTCATTAGTTATTCTTCTAATAAAAAAAATACACGCCCAATAATCTTGAAAGTCTTAACAAGCGAAGTCGATTTTTATAAAACGCTTCCATTATTATTCTAAGATGGCCTGACAGTGTTTACGTTAAAAGAAAACGCAAATAAGGAAACAAATTTTCACAGATTGTTTTTCAATAACTGATTTATTAGCAATCAACATTTCATGAAACGCAGTTCTATTATTAGACAACAAACTGACGGTTATGTTTTGCTGATTTTGCTAAACCCCAGCCAATCGCTCACATATTCCCATACTTATGCTGGTCAACCGATATTCATTTGAATTCATAAAAGCACGGTTCATAATTCCATGATTATCTACGCTATTTCATAATGCAAAAGTGGAAATGATAGTTTTCTTATTTTTGAATGGACAGTCTTGATGAGAGGATGCTACTGAGGGTTGCCAAAGTAATTAAAACGCTTATTTGGGGCTTATGAATATATGGTTGACGCCGCAGTACGCATCACTGCCAAAGTAATGATAATTAAAGTTTTTTGGGTAATCAATCCTTTCTTAAAGATTTCGGACGTTTCGCCTGATTTTTTCTCGAAAATGACAGCCAAAGTTTCAAAAAGTTACATTTTTCTCGTTTGTGCAATGGAAATTGTATATAAATATACTTAGTATGCAGGTGCGATCGTATTTTTTCTGGGGTTAAAATTATTCCGGGAAATGCTGAAGGTCGTCTCCTTCCTTTATTTTTTAAATGCCTAGCAAATGTCATTTAAAATTCTCTGGAGAACGACTTATGAAATATACACAACGTATTTTTTGTGGTCAACACCGCAAAATATTGCAAAATTTTCCTCTAAGTAGTAAAATAAAATAGAGAGGCCTTTGACAAGGGGACGGGGAACAGGCGCCAAGCGGCTTTTCATGCTCTGTCATTACGGTCAAAGGTCAGCCATTTTCAAGAAAAATCCCCCCTCCCCAATTTTAAAAGACTATCAATTAGAAGGATTTGGGCGGATCGTTTTTTTAAACCTTAATAAACATAAAACAAAAATTAAAAAAAAACACAAAAAATTTTAAAAATAAAAAATTTAAGAAATAATTACATTGATGACTCCAACCACCATGATGGATGCCAGTGACCTTGTCCCCGATGACCTTTAAAAATAGAGAAAAATTGTGAAAATGGAATAAATTCATAAAATATGGCGATTATATTACGTTCTGACTACGGCCAAAATGTTGGATGTCAAAGACCATGACCTTGATATTTGACGTTGACCCTGTTGACATTTGATCTTAAAAATTCCAAAAAACCCAAAAATTAAAATAATATGTTACAATTTTCCAAAAAAATAAATTTTATTAAAAAAAATTAAAAATATTTTTAAAAATATATTTAAACTGTATTTAAAATTTTATAAAAATTTAATAAAAATATTTTATTTTAAAAATTGCATTTCCGAAGGTAGTTTCAGCACTAAGTCCAACAGACGATTGACCTCCGCCAATGTTTCTCATTGGTTAATTAGTCGGTTCCCCTTCACTCCTTCAATCTATGTTTCTCTTTGTTGATTACTTATGTTCGCTTCACCCCCACCAGTGTTCATTATCGGTTGATTACTCACGCTCGTTCGAACCGCCACCAATGTTTCTCATTGTATTAAAATTCCCCTCCCTTACCCCCTCACCAAAGCTCATTCTGTCGAATGCATTCCACCCACCATATTCGTATTTTGTTTGTCATCTGTTTACTTCTTCATCACCTGTGTGACGCTAGTGTATTAACTATCGATTTCGCCACCAGAGGAGCTGTCTATTTATCTATGTTGGATGTTGTCGACATTGAAATAATTGGAAAGATAGAATGTATATAATAGGCAAATAAATAAATTTTTTATACATATTCATGTGTGTTTAATTTCTTATAGAGTCCTTTCTGCTTCTTTGAAAAACTTATTAATTAAATTGTGTAAACAATCGATAGCGAGAGTCTGTTTTAGATAAAATTTATTTGGGCATGTGCAGCAGGACGGCTGTGGTTCGATCTGTATATTGCAAACGAATGAAATGAGGGGAATAATTGTGAGGAATGTTTTACAACTAGTTGGTTGGCCTCGCAAGTTGGCTTTCTCAAGTTTGTATGACATTTTGGTATGGTCAACTGTGGCAGAAATGTATTGCGAAAAGTTTGCGCAGATTTCGTGGGAAGAGGTTAGCTGCAAGACTCTTATTAGAGACTTTATTCGATATTGTCCATCATATTTTTATAGGCGAGTGGTATAGTATGTTGGTCTTGTCGGTTAGTCAGTTCAGTTTTGTTGGAACCGGTCTCGTCAAGAGCTAGTCTTGGGCTCAGTTAGTATCGCCAGCAACCAGTTTTGGGTGGAGTTAGTCTTGGGTGGAGTCAGTCGACGAATGGTTTGGTTATTCGGTATGGCACCTTGTTGTGACCAGCTAGTAATGGACCATTGTATGGTATGTGATTTGTCTTGATTTTTCGAGTTAAATGTCATTGGGGTCCAGATCTAAAACAACTAAGATGGTGGCTAGATCGGCAGCTCCTCTGGCGGCGAAATGGATAATTATACACTAGCGTCACCTAGGCGATGAAGAAGTAAACAAATGACAAACAAAAAAAACCAATATGGTGGGTGGAGTGCATTCGACAGAATGAGCCCTCGTGTGCGGGAAAAGGGGAGGGGAATTTTAATACAATAAGAAACATTAGTGGCGGGTTGAATGAGCCTGAGTAATCAACCAATAAAAAACACTGGTGATGATGAAGCGAACACAAGTAATTAACCAATGAGAATCATTGGCGACTGTAAATCGTCTGCAGGACATAGTTCTGAAAGCTGAGGAAACCTCCGGAAATGTAAATTTTGATAATAAAATATTTTCAATATTTTATATAAATTTAAAAAATATTAAATATATTTGATTATGTTTTAGAAATATTATTTTAATTTCTATTAAATAATTTATGTACTTTTTAATTTTTATGGGATTTTCAAAGTTAAAGATCAAGAGGATCAATGTCAAATAACATGAATTAGTCGATTTTTACAATTTTTTCTAGATTTTTGTTTTTAAGGTCATTGTAGCAAGTTAACTTGCATACAATATGGTGGTCAGAGTCATGCATGTTATTAATTTTTTAAGGTTTATTTTTCGTTTTTTTTGATTTTTGGAATTTTTTTATTTCAAGGTCATCCAAGGTTATGGTCATGGAGTTAAGGTCTAGGGTAAAAAACGATCCCCCAAATCCTTCCCATGGATCGTTTCTGCAAATAGGGGGATCGTTCTTTTCAAATGGGGAGATCGGTAGCTTTTGAGAAAAAAAATCGGTAAATTGTAAGGGAAAAAGGGAAATAAAAAAAAAAAGCTTGATTTCGAGGGGGGGAAAAAAGGAAAATTTTGCAGGAAAATGGTTACCGGCAGACCGGAATGACAGGGTATGAACGGCGCCCGATGCCTGTCCCCTGCCCCGTAGTCAAAGCTCTTTTTATTTTATTGTACAATTCTATTGCAGGCCTACGGCTTATAGCATTATTTTATGGAGTAAATTTATCTCTGTTCTTGAAGTTACTCAATTTCGATTATCTGCAGGATATCTAAAGAGAAAATTCGTAATTTTAACACATGATTTTGCAAATAATGGAACGAAAGTTTCTATTTTTTTAAGTGAAACACATTTAAATGTTGGAAAATTTTTCCTCTGTTATAAAAATTTTCTTTTTGCATTTATTGCTCTCAAGAATTTGATAATTGACGGTGCTAAGTATGCAATTGTTTATGGCGTGTGTACGAGATATAAATTCATTTTCGTTTATTTGAGTTGAGTTGAGATATTTGGGCTACTGTTACGTCATTGAGTTACCGTGTACACGATAGTGGACGTGTTGCACTTTTGTGATAATTATGACCGGTACTGTGCACAGCAAGCTACCAGTGGTCAATTCTTAGAGAGTCTACCTTGTAGCTATCATAATTTGTGGAATTTTCGACAACCTTTAACATGAACTATTAATACCATTATCACCGAGCACGCAGCACGTCTTCCACTGGTTGCACGACAAGTGATAAACACAAATACAGCGCACACCAAAAATATACGTGATCGCAACACAGGAACTTGGAAATTCATCTATGACCGAACCGGTGAACAATGAGGTCTTGAGAGTCGATGAGGGTGAAATTAAGTGAGAATGGAGCAGCGCCGGAGTGCAAGGACGGGGGAAACGGGGTAGAACCGAAAAAACCCGCCGACCAGCTGCATTGTCTGGCACGATTTTCACTTGCGCAAATCCGGGAGTGACCAGTCTGGGGATTGAACCCTGTTCGTCTTGGTGGGAGGTGAGCAGTCTAACTGCTCAGCCACCGTGGCCCCTTTCGTCTATTTTAGTTTGGTTAGTTACGATTAATGTTCTTGTCGCTGAGTACCCGCTCGTGCAATGCGAGTCTGCTCTGGTCCACTTCCGGTCACAAAATCGAGGCGAAATTGGCTTTCACACCAGCAACGTTAACACTGCAGATAACGTACAGGAAATTAATTATTTTGAGGTGAGCGTGATTATTTGCCAATTGACTTCATGGCAGTTACAACTAGACATATGTTGCAAGGCATGCTCGTCACTGTACTCTCAGAGCACACAGCAAGAACGGAAAAGCATCGTAGAGCCGAGAGTTACTGCTTGCGTTGAGGCCACTGACGAGCAAGCTGCGAGAGGCCTGATACGTACACGTGGTGTGAAGTCAAACGCCAGCTTCAGAACCACTTTCTAAAGGCGGAATGTTAAACTAGGGAACAGCAAAGTCACAGCAATTAGCAAACATCATCGTGATTTGCAACACTTCGACATCCACCACTGCTTCATTGTGCCCTGCTAAACACCTTTCGAGAAGACATAAAAGTTATGTTAGATATTGCAGCTTTCAAACTGACAGTAGGTGGTTGGGGGTAGTGAAATTTGGCGAAAAGATTTTAAGACAAGTTATATTTCAAGACATTTTAGGTTCGTTTACCTATCTTGATTGGCTGAATTACCTTTTGGCATGTGTTAACTGTCTGCACACGAATCACGTAGGAGCCGTGCTGATGTTGCCAAATTCTGAGTGGCCCGGTCAAATATGAAAATGCCTTGTCAAGCAGACAGCAACCAATGGCAATAGACAAACTGCTGTTGGGTTCTTATAGTATTGAAGTCTACCGTGTACGCGTAATAATTTTTGCGAAAAATCATTAGTTGTCTGTACTGTTCGCCTGCCGGACGGCTGGGCGGCTTTTAACATCAGGGTCTTGACAGCCGGTGATGGTGAAGCGAGGTGAGTATGAAGCGTCACCGGAATGCAAGGGCGGGCAAACGGTTTAGTTCCCCGAGAAAAATCGCTGATCAGCGGCATTGTCCGACATGATTTTCACGTGCGGAAATCTGGGAGCGACCCCGCGGGGAATCGAACCCGGTTCCCCTTGGTGAGAGGCGAGTGCTCTAGCCACTGCACCACCCCGGTCTTTATGTCCTCAGTGGAATTCAAAAAATTCTCTTGATCCTAGAAGTTGTGTGGCTAAAGAGATAATCAGGGCCTGGTGATGAAATTTTGCAGAGTATTCTATTGCTTGCCCCCTACTTTACAGTATCGGTGCACGCTCCAAACAAATACAATAAACTCCGTGCGGGGGGTGGGGGGGGGTGAAATTATTTCAATCACTCAGTAGCAAGAAACGAGGCGGCCATTAATCTAAGGACGCCTTGTTTTCGCGAAAAGATGCCACTAGTAGTATTTCAAAACGCTGTTTTTCGCATACGTTTTCGTGACTGTATGGTTTTGGTATTGGAATCTAAGACGATCGGTATGAGAGTGGCATTTTATCCACCGGAACAGACTAGTGCAAAATTATTCTCCCAAAAAAAACACGCGAATAGTGTACTGAAGTCTAGTCTGCGCCTGGGATTTAGCGATCCACATATGTTCGCATCCATTTTAAACAAGGGGTGACGTCAGCTGCAGCATACATCTGCCGCCACGGGCTATGAGACGATGTGGCGTGGTGGGACCGTAGGGAGAATATGGGGTAAAATGATAACTCTAGCTGCGCAAAAAAATAATTCTCCGTGTCCCAACATTGTGTACCGCTTTTCTGCCAATACGCTTACCATAAACGACATGTATAAGATGTTAGGTTATATCACTGTTTGTTTACTTTCTCTGGCTAGTTTTTAGTGCAATTCGATTTAATTCAAAGAAGTAAAGGTATACAATTAACATAAAAGGGCTTGTATTTTGAAAATTAAGATATTAACAAACACGTGCAACACAGTTGACCATGTGACTTTGTCAGTTATATTGGTGCGAGGAAGGCCAATTACAGTTATATTGACAGAAGGCGAAAAATCGGTCTACGTCATCTTTAGTCTATGGGTGGGGGACCTATGGGGACCTATGACCACAGAATAGGTAAGTGCGTTGAAATGAAAGAGTGTGGCGGTACGTTTGATGTGGTCTTAACANGGGGACCTATGACCACAGAATAGGTAAGTGCGTTGAAATGAAAGAGTGTGGCGGTACGTTTGATGTGGTCTTAACAATCGCTGATTGGTCACGTGAGCTTACAGATACGGGGATCGTGTCTGATTGGCTACTACATTCCGTATTGATCGGGCTAGTGTCTGTCAAGTTGGTCACTAGGTGCCGATAGGGCAACGACTTTCCTCCATATTGCTGGCCAGCGAGGCTATATTGCTAGAGCGTGTGTGTTTGTAGAGATAGCGATACATGTTACCGTTCCACTGATGTTTTCTTAAGTTTGAACTAGATTGGCTTTCAAATGAACACTGTACCCGACTGTACAACATGCAGAACTCAATAAAGGCTGTTCATAGTAAAGTGAGCACTTTTGAAGCCCTAGTTACTTTTTCCTTTAAACCATTCTTTATCCTTCCACCACTTTTTAAAATAAATATAACATNACTTTTGAAGCCCTAGTTACTTTTTCCTTTAAACCATTCTTTATCCTTCCACCACTTTTTAAAATAAATATAACATAGTGTATATATTTCACTGGACTCGGAAGATAACGTCGAAGAATACAGTAAAATATATTAATTGACTATTATTCCAAATTGAAGGGCTTCAAAAAATTTTCACTTTACCGTGAATAGCCTATACTAAGTAAGACGCACATTAATAAATTGTCAGAAAAGTTAGAATTATGATTCATAGGAAAAAAGAATACATATATTTTGTAACACTAAAATATTTTGCTAGAATTAACGTATGAGAGCATTTGAAAAATCAATAAATATATATTTATAGTTAAAATTTAAAACCGTTTAAATTCTGGATTCATTAGAAAGCACATTATTTAAAAAAAAAAAGAACATTTATTAATAAGAGCGGCCATAATAAATTATATGGTTGTATGTACGAAAATATTTGTATTAGTACAATAAAATTTTAATTGAAAATATACTCTTATTAATATTATTTCTAACATTTAAACTAGTACATTCTAGCTAAATATTATATAATATTACGAAATATATGCTTTTTTTTTCTCATGTGACATTGAGCGTAAGTTTCTTAATTTTCTGACAGTTTTGGTGGTGAATGTACTATTATTGAATGAGTTCTGCATCTTGCACAATCGGGACGCAGTACTCCATTGGAAGTCGCCATACATCTACCCTACTTGTATATACTCTGTGTTACGACATGGAAGAGCAGGTTTAGAAAGGGGTGTAAGGGGGTGAGGAGAAGCTGTATAAAAATCCTGGCGTCAGTTTCCGGCGTGCGGTCGAAACGGGACTCGAGGACGGCGGCGCCTCACCAGCCGCTCCTTGCTGGACCAGAGCCAGCTTCCCGAACAGGCAGGCCGCCAAGAGATCCCCCTCGTCTCTCCACTCACTCTCTCTCTCTCTCACTCTCTGTGGTCAGCGTCAGCGATCACGCCCGCGCGCGAGAACAATAAGCATTGTCCCGCTCCCACCAACTAACACTTCCACTCGCGGATCAGCTTGTTCTTCCAGCCGCCGCGGATAGCCGCTTGTACCCATATTATCCTCGTTTGCACCTCGGGGACGGAGGGCAACATCGTGGTTGGATGTGAGAAGCGCGAGAGCGGTAGGGGTGGCTCAATTATGCGCCACGATATGCCTCGTCCGTCACCTGTACGCAGCAACTCACTACACTATGAATCCAGCAGCATCGACCTTTATCATAACTGAAGATAACGGTGCCCGATTATGTGCAGTTTTAACTAATTATCACATAAGAAACTGAATTTCGTCCACACATGTTTTAAAATACGGAAATGAGTAGTATAATTATCTATGTTCTGGTGCATTATTCATGAATAGGATTCAGGATTCGTCCGCCATCATGGATGACGTCACATCCGTTATCTTGGATTGCACCATATTGTGCCCTTGACATTACTCTTTATCGGACATGTTGTTTCCTGTCGACATATTGTTTCCGTTCCCCATTTAGTTTTCGCCCGCCATCTTGTTTCCCATTTACTCACCTTCGCAGCTGTCGCATGCGCTCCACATGCCCTAGTTCTCTCGTCATCCTCTAGAGTGCACCACTGGTGCCGGTAATGTTTTTTATTGCATACATAGTGTGCTACTGTCGTCCCCATCGTGTTTCCACTTGTCCTTCAATTTTCGCCTGCTAGAGGTGCTGGTGTCACTCTCACTCGGCAGCCATGTTGATACTGGAGTTGACTGCTAATTTTCGCAGAGCTCAAAATATCGTCTGGAGTAGGGCGGGATCGAACTGCCAGATTTTGGGTCGCCAATATGGTGGGCGCCTTCAACCCCTCTGCCACCGAGACAAGAAGGGAAGTAAGTGTTTAAAAGATGTATATGCAATATGAAATGTACGTAAAAAAATTATATTTAAAAAAAAAGAAATTTTTTGTCTTTATAATTATTTCAAATTCAGAATTTGTAATAATAATATTTTCAATCACTTTTCTTAAAATACTTTTTCTTATTCAAAATTAATGTAAAGATGTACTTAAAAATTAAAAAAAATATTTTTTGAAAGCAATAATTCATTTTTTTTATTTTATTTATTGCATTTTTTAAATTCTGTTTTTATTTATATAAATTATTATCATCAAAGACATATTTTGTGTTGGTCATCCGTCCTTCAGTTTGAGGCTGCTCATCCATGCTGATGTCAGCAAAAAAAAAACCTATAACACACGAACAAATATGATTAATAATGTGGTCAACACAGGTTAATAGCAACTATGCAAAAAGTGTTTGGGGGTGAAGTTAAATTTTATGAAATAATAAATATTTGCAAACAAGCCTTGCGTATACAAAACTACCCTGCCACCAATTAATACCTTAACATATTATCCTGAATACACTCGTTTACGTTTGACATGTTGCAAAATATATAGATTCATAGTCGTTGCTGTGTAAATCCAGAAGCTAGTACCAATACAAAAAGCACCTTACCCTGGGTAATGCTATTATTTGCTGCTGACACACCAACTGTTTTAATAATTGGTTTTTTCTTGTGTCATGGATATACTGAAACTCTTTCCATAGGTTCCAAAGTGACACTTGTAAAGAAAAATTCTTAAGTATGTTTCACACAACAATTTTATTATTTTGCAAAATGTTAATGTGCACGTTAAGCGATTAACTAGGTAGCAACTTTGTGTAAAATAAAAATTACTAAAATTTGCTATCACAAAAAATATTATAAATTATGAAAAAATTCTGCTCAACAGTGATGGGTCTTTTTTAAATAAGAAATAAGCTAATGTCTTGGTGTAACACATGGCATTATATATTTAAAGCTATGGGCAAGTTGTTTATTTATGGAATTTTATTTTCCAGGGGCCACGGTGGCTGAGCGCTTAGACAGCTCGCCTCCCACCTAGGCGAACCGATTTCAATCCCCGGCCGGATCACTCCAGATTTTCGCAAGTGGGAATCGTGCCGGACAATGCCGCTGGTTGGTAGTTTTTTTCAGGGATCTCCCGTTTCCCCCACCCTTTCATTCCGGCGCTGCTCCGTACTCACCTCACTTCACCCTCATTAGTTCTCAAAACCTCGCTGTTTAAGAGCGGCCCAAATCTTTTCACTCACTCGTTCTTGTTGACCCCGGGGTTTGAAGCACAATAAACATGTTTCTGTGTTTGTAAAAATTAAGCCAAAAAAGAGTATTTTGGGATTATAGCCAATTGTCCAGTCCTGAAAATGCAGCTAATGTTCAATTTATTTTTTAGCCTTCCCATGACTGTCAACCTGAAGCTGTTTGTACTGAACGGATTGTCATGATAAGTTTGTCATGTGACACATTAATCTGTTTGTCAAAACCACCAAGTGTTTAAAACTGTACAATCATTTTCCAACTGTAATTTCTTTTCTTTGGGGTGTGAGACAATTATTTGCGCGCATGTCCCATTACCACCATTTGCACGAATAGTCTGGAGTGAAGTTGACAGCTCAATCCGCGCAAAGGACGTGGGGCAGACAGACGAACAATCGTTTGCGAGGACTGAAATAAATTCTTTTAAGGTGATAATCTTAGTCGGCCATGTCGGTTTCAGAGCGCACTACGGGGAGGTGGTTTTTTGAACTTCACATTGTGTTACAATACATACATATATATAATTTAATTTGTTTGTTCGGTCAATTTAGATTACCACTCATTTTTGTACTAAGTCCGGTGTTCTAGTATGCGGGTATTTTGTAATATACCGCCTCCACTAGCTCGTTTTGGGCATCTTCCTGCCTTCTAATTTGTTTGCACACATATTATCTCCAAAGATTTATCGCATTATATTGGGCGCATCTGCGTGTCTTCCCAGGTAAGGTGTTTGTATGCCTAACTTACACATACCTCAGATACTTATCACATGCCGCAGCTGAATGGCATGATGTCATTTGCCGATCTGTGCACACGCCCTATACAGAGAATCGTCGACGACAGAATGGTCCAACAGGTCTCCGTTACCCATAGCAGCAAGACATAGACATATAGTGTAACCGAAGTTTAGTGGGTTCCGTCGACGAGTCTTTGAAAAATATCAGNTGCGTGTCTTCCCAGGTAAGGTGTTTGTATGCCTAACTTACACATACCTCAGATACTTATCACATGCCGCAGCTGAATGGCATGATGTCATTTGCCGATCTGTGCACACGCCCTATACAGAGAATCGTCGACGACAGAATGGTCCAACAGGTCTCCGTTACCCATAGCAGCAAGACATAGACATATAGTGTAACCGAAGTTTAGTGGGTTCCGTCGACGAGTCTTTGAAAAATATCAGCTTTCAAGTATATGGTATAGAATAAACGTGCCACTGGCCGAGTTTTTTTACCCCTGTCCACAAAACAAAATAAATGAACGAAATTATAAAAGTATCTTACACGTAATGAAGGAGTAAACGTTTAGAAAAATGAGAAAAGTTAACCATCCAAGTGCTTTTTTATACGGTTAATCATTTCTTTTTAGCAAAATCATTTAAAAGGAAGATAGGATTCAAAATGCACTCACTTCATTATGTAGGAAAGTTATTTTTTACATCTATAAGGGGAATGTGGACATATAAACGAAGAAAAAGAAATACTGGAAACCATGGATTCTTAACACGAATGTAATATGAACCCACAATATTTGCAAACATACAGACACACGAAATATTTTCGCGACAAATCGTTGCTCTTACTTACCCGGATCGATTGTTATCAATAGAGCCATATAAAATTCAAGAGAAAATGAGTACGCTGTACGTGATATGAAATTAAATAACGTGTTTTGAAAAAAAAAAAACTACATAAAAAATATTTTTGCACACATTCCCTATTCATGATTATAACCAAACAGATAAAATGTGAAATTTATGCACAAAATACAGTATAACTTTTTATTGTTACAGTGCGATATTTATGCGTTTCATTAATTTTCCAAGCGTCTCTTATATTTGGCAAATCAAAACAATTTGCATAACTTATTCTTAATGACGGGCCGATTTACGGCAGCTTTCTTCTTCGACCAAAAGAGACGTTAGATAAAAGAAGGGCTATTGTAATAACTCCTTTGTTGCTGCGCGATAACATCTCACTACCAGCTTGGAACAAAGATATTGCAGAAGCAAGCAATGGAAGCCTTGACGACAGTGTCGTCGGCGTGGAGAAAGAGTGAT
>NQII01013200.1:0-10867 GCA_002778355.1 Clitarchus hookeri
TTTGCCTGAAAAAGTTAGATCACTCCAGTTTCCATCAAACATTTTATTTATTGGACCTGTTCTAAAATTTTTTTTTAGCTGTTAACGAATTCAGCCAATCAAAATCGTGTACATAAAAAAACAGTTATTTGCAACCTCAATAAACTTTAAAATGGCGACCAATGTATGAAGTAAGATAATGCGCTCTAGGTTATCACTGGTTCGTAATTATTGCCATCTCCGAAAACAAAGCCTACACTACAGTTCACGCGTTTGTTGTGATAACAGAACACGTACTCCTGTCATCTTAAGTACATCACAAATAAAATTATTTTCTACGTTTTAAGCAAAAAAAAATTTTTTTCGTTGTGACATGACATTGTCATAAAATATAATTTATTGGACATTTTTTAAATTATGCGATTCGCCCTATTTGAATTTTAAGATTTTGTATAACATTTGTAGTCTAATTACCCAGATAAACTAAATGGCGCATTTCAAATAAATTGTTGACATGCAACTCCCTTGACTTCAACGGTCATTCATATAAGCTACCCGAATATTAGCCTACCTGCAGAAATGAGAGCTAGGGCGTTATTAAGTCTTCAAGCACCTTATTAGTGTTTTCAAGTGTTGCAATTACCTGCATAAAGGCGAGCGGCGGCGTTATCATACATTTCGGTCTCACATTAATTTGTGTTTTCAAGAGCCGCAACTATAAGTTGTTTAAGGTAGTATGAAGGGGAAAGGTTTGAGCGGCCTCGTAACATCGGGGTCTGGCGGGCCAATGAGGGTTAAGCAAGTTGAGAATGGAACAGCGCCGGAATGCAAGGGCGGGGGAACGGGAGATCGCCCGGCACAATTCGCACGTGCGACGGTAAAGTGAACACTTTTACAATCAACCTTTGAAAAAAGTAACTGCCCGTCAACCGCACATAATGGTACCATAGACACTGGCAGGCAGCTCCCAGTTAAGTTGCCACCGAATTTTAGTAAAATAGTTCCATGTCTTGACGTTGTATTGCGAGTTTGACGTTTGATTTTACAGTAAATCGAGTTGGTGTTTTTTCGCCCTTTGTAACATTAGAGCATGAACTGGCGTATTAGCAAAACATTTAGGTTCCTAATAGTAGCCATTAAGCATATGACAAAGTAAATTTTACATGAGGCGGAATGATATAAACTAATGAGAAAATAATCTTAACCCTTACAAACCCACTTTAATTGACTGTTTCAGGTGTTGCAAACAAAAAATGTATGATGCAAACTGTACTTTAGTCGACATAGACTTGGTTCGTTGTCACAACCAATGAGCTGTGGGCAACATGTTCGGCTATAATTATATGAACAAATCATGACCTATAGCAGAAGACGGTTTGCGAATCATTTACCCACAGGTAAGATCATTGGTCATTGAGCTTCACAGTGTGCAGTAAAAACAAAAAATTACCTACGTGAGTAATGTGCACAATTGTGTACAATGGGTCTGAACGGGTTGAAGCAGGCCTTTGAAAAGTGCTCAATTAATCGTGAACAGCCTATAAGTAGGGCCAGTGACTTTTCGCGTAAATATCGGAGCACATAGTAGACTTCAATACTATATACACACCTCAGCTGTTGCTATACATCCATTGGCTGCCGGTGCCGTGTTCGTCTTTGACCAAGCCACTCAGGACTAAGTAACACCGACACTGAACATTCGTGATTCGTGCGCAAACGGTTAACACGGGCCAGAACATTTTTTAGCCAATCAAAGAAGCTGGACGACCCTACAGTGCTTTGGACTGTATCTTGTCTCGAAATATTTTCGCGAAATATCACTGCCCCTACCTATAAGTAATATTTTTGTTTATCCTGTACTTATGACCTACAAGCCTGGTTTCTGTGTCTGAGCCGACCATTCACAAACCAGGCTATGTCCACTTATCAGACAACCTGCACGAAGACGACGGTTGTAATAGGCTCTAGGCATTTGCTGTAAAGTTACAACACTGACAATAAACTCACCCTCACTGCATATGCAATAAGTCTGCGAACGTGAACACAGGGAATGAATGGGTTAAGTACGATGAAATAAGAAATATTTAGAAATATGCTATAAATACTCCTGCATCGCCGACCATTTAATAGACAACACGGATGTATGGTTATTTTGAATATTTACGCAAGTAAACACTAGAGTTGCACATTAGGCTCCAATCATCCCTAGTTCAGTCTTGTCACATAAACGTGGTCCATTGTAACCATAGTCACCCTTATTCCCCTTGTGGTGTGCCCTAAACTTCCCTACCGTAGATGAAAATATGAAAAAATAAAACCATTTACTGTATATGCTGAGTCCTGGCAAAACCTAAGTACGTTTCGATACACTATTTTTCGTCACGTGATAACAGGCTAAATTTAATTTTTAAAATGTGCCTGTTTCACTTGTGTAATACAATGAACCCACTGCTCATCTAAAATACCTTGGAGACTACTGGACCGATAACAAAAATTTAGCGCTAGAATGGCAGGATTTGAGCGGTCAAGACAGACAGCAGACTACGTTCCAACGAAAGCATCAGCCAATCAAAGGTGATCTCCGTTCGACTATGCAGTGCACTATGAAGTATGAAGTCTAGTACGACGTACCAGGAAATTGCAATTCCTCTAAATTAAGTCAATTGCAGTGGTGTGTGGTAGAGTGTTGCAAGGTAAGCTGGTGCTTGCTCGCTGCTGTACATTCTCGGTGCACGCAGCAGGAGCCAGTAACCACCGTGCAGCCTAGGGAAACTGAATGTATTCCGACCACTCGCATGAGAGCTGCAAGGGACCCATTACACGCGTCCTGCGGCGTCAGCTGCCGAGCTACGCTTTAGTGGTGGAAGTGTCAACTAGTAAACAACACGCATAACAAAGATGGCATGCTTAATATCAACTTACGAAATACAACNTAACAAAGATGGCATGCTTAATATCAACTTACGAAATACAACAGCGCTGAAAGTTACGTAAGTAAATGTGGAGTCATTGTAAAAAAAAAGCCTTTATTTGCATAATAGTATTAGTATTCTAAATAAAGTACGCCACAGTGGTTGATTCAAACAAAAAACCGAGCGAGGCGACGTAGTGATAAACCTTCGGACTCGCAGTCGGGAGGACCGGGGCTCGAATCCTGCTTCGTAATTTCGGTTTTCCATGGTTCTTCGAAATCACTCCAGGCGAACGCTGGGATGGTTTCTTATTGCAGATCATAGCCGATCCCTTCACCCTTCCTGCTTCTCAGAGCAACTTACTCAGTCTGTATTTTTACAATGACCTCGCTATCGACGAGACATTAATACCTACCTACCTGATTTAAACAAGAAACTAAATGTACACGCAACGTAATTTTAAATTATATTTTTATCTACTAGTAAATACTGAATAAAAAATACAGGCAACGGTATTTCGAGCTAAACCATATCACAAGGATGAAATGAACGAAACCGTAAAAACACGGCGCCATCGTTGAAACTTTGAGTGTAGTATTTAAGTGAATTTTCTTTTGGGCCGCAGAGCGGTAAATAGCGCGAGTAAATTTGGTTGCAGGCAACTGAATCTCTCATCACCTCGTGAACTAAACGTCGGTGATTCAAGTGCGATGCAACGTTTGTTCTAGAACAGCATTTCGAAAGCCGGTGTTAAACCGGCACCAGCTACGAAACAATCGACTATCCGTCGCAGGAACGGAATGCCACAGGACTGGTCTCTCAGTATGGCGCCAGTATAACGGGGCTTCCTAAAACTGTAATGCCATCCAGGCCACCTAAAACCGATTAGGTTCTCAGGAGAAAAAAAATCATTCCTGGGTTGAGAACGAACCATTAAACATTACAGGTCTGGCATCTTCGGCACTGGCTCCGGAGGTTGCAGGCCACGAAGACCTTACAGTAATGCACCATGTTACTTCAGGCCAGGACTGACAACGACTTAGTACGACATACAATCGTGCAAGGAGTGGGTCAACGGATGTGGTTGTGTTTGAAAGGTTCACAAACACAATAAATGTGACCATTTTATCATACTGGTTTAACAAACAAGGAGTAACTGCGTGCTTACTAATAAAACTTAGTTGGTAGTTTTAGGATTCAACTGACACTTCAAATTTTGTTTTATATCGAAAATCGGTCACTTGGTATTAGTTAAGTACATAGGTCCAAATACATAATAAAAACTAAAGTAGTACCCACCAAAGCTACGCTCTAGGCATTCCGTATAACGGCAGCTGTGCAATGAAGTTATTTATTTAAATAGGATGATTTTATTAATTTCCTGTGACTATAGAACTTCCCCTCCCTTCTCGGAATTTTTCTAGTCACATGGGGACTTTTGACATTGTAAACTCTGTCTCTACTACTCCTACAAGAGGTCAATATTTTGCCAGTGAAGCAGAGCTGTTTCTAGTTATGCATTACTTACTCACCTATTAGAGTGAGTCTCCGATTAGCGTTTATGCAAAAAAGAAAGAAGGGAAGTTTATTACTGTTACTGTTTTGCCAGTGACTGCATTAGTCATTTAAGTTACATTGATGATGTTTACATAACTTGTTAAGCAGCAGAAATTAAGTTGTAATTTCCGGCTGGAGGTTTAACATGTCTGCCTTGACCACATTGTAAATCTATTTTTCGTTTTATTGCACATAACTGCCATTATCAGTCAACAGAGATCTGAAAAGTTGCACGTTACTATTTGCAACAAAAAAAAAAATTCAGATTAGCTAATTTCGTTATGGGTAACAAGTTATCTAACAAGCCCTGAAAGATTATCTCACATTCAATCAAGAACACTGTCATACAACTGTATTAAACGCAAAAAATGCACCGACTTTCAGCGAAATTCGCTATAAAAGAANAATCAAGAACACTGTCATACAACTGTATTAAACGCAAAAAATGCACCGACTTTCAGCGAAATTCGCTATAAAAGAACATACAGTACGACCGCGGTTGTGTTATGGGATTATAAAAGTCCAACCTGTTCCTAAACAATGGTGTTAGAAAGCCAGGTTATCCACGGAAGGCGAAATGGGTATTTTTGACGGCAAGATTACTTAATTCCTGCTGCCATGAACTACCACATAAATCGCTAATGCAATGAAACCTGTTGGACGTTCAGAAGCATGTTTTCTCGTTTCAAACTGCCTCAGTTCCCAGAACCAGGCTATTTCTCGGGTAATTCGTGAGGGACGTTGTATGGCGCGGTCTTTCAAAGCCCACGATAAGGCGTTTAGCGCGTAGGATTGACCATTCGTCACGCGGTAGTTGCTCGAATGGCTGCAACCAAGTTTCGGACGCTACGTGGAAAATCACTGCACCCCCCCCCCCCNCCTGATTTATGAACTCTTTAGCCCTTAGCGGACCGTTTTCCGGCTGAAAGGTAGTCGTGAAATTGGCACCATCCGTCTTGTGCATCCGAAACTTCAGAACCGATGCGCAACACCAAAAGGCAAAGAAAAATACGTGGACAAGGGGAAGGAACTGAAGTCCGCTTTAAAAAATACAGCCGGACATATACGCAATTAGTTTTCTTACGAAATATATGAACACTTCTGAGACGTACTGCGAAATCCAACGTTATTTTGGAATTCTTCAACATTTCCAGACGGTATTTTTCAGACTGATGTAGATCAGAAAACATACACCACACGTGGCAACTGAATTTTGCTACAGGTTTCGTGCCAGTAAATGACAAGAGACACAACTTAGCTAATAAGTCACATAGTTGCAAACTCCACGACAAAAATACTGTAGAACACTTTAGTGTCTTGTGAATAGATGCGCCTAAGATGCGACAGTTGTTTGCTCGTTATCGCTGTTCACGAATAGCTTTTTGTCTCAAAATGGCGTTTAAAAATATCCCGGCTCAACTTTCTGGCCACCTTAAAATAAATAAATAAATAAATAAATATATTTATATATAGTTTTATAGTTAACGATGGTACACATAAATAATCAACTAGAGAGAAATTATTTTAAAATTTTTTTTACGTATGTCTATGTTGTAATACGAATGCTGAAACAGTGTGAGCAGTAATGCAACACGTATGAGTGAGAGCGTCAAAACAAAACGTGATTACATTTTCTATTTGTCGACGGGCTCCACCATCTTCTCCACCCCCTACCTCCTCTCGTTCAACTCCTATTTTTGAAACATTATTAAACAGTTATTACCAAACATCATCATCATTCTACCATTATGGTAGGTGTGAGCATGAGGAGGGTGGTGGGGGAAACACTGATATTGAGTGTTAGGCGTGATTAAATTCACTCCGCACCAAATGAAGTAATGCCGACATCAAGTTACACAAATTAAAGTAAAAAAACAGCCGTGTAGTCCATTCTCAGTTACTTCCAACTTTACTGAGGCCTTGATAAACTTATATTTAATGAATCCCTGCTAAAGTTCTACTTCCAGGATACTCCAGCCGCCTCATGCAAACAAAGCTTAACCAAATCTAGAAAATTACACCAAAGCGACCCCGCACCGCATTCATGCGCACTCAGTTTAATGACATTTCGCATAAGAACTATTTCTTACTAGGCATTGCCAATACACGTATTTTCTCTCTAGTTATATTCATATTATATAAATGAAATATTATAATTTATAGATGAAATATAAGTAAAAATTTAATTTACCCAAAATAAGATACTTTTATGTTAACACAAGTAAAAAACACTTGCGATAGATAAGACATTTAAGAAACAACCAAACACGTTATGCATGGGGTAGTTTTTCAAAGGTTTAATTCAAAAAGTGTGAAGAAACCGTAAATAAACTATAGTAAAAATATAGTTAAATTATAGCCGTATAGTGCCTTCCTCAAAACTCACTTCCCATGGGCTACCAATTATATAGTACGTTTACATATATATAACTTATATTATCTGTATGACCGTTACTTTCGCATCTGAAATGCTTACGCTGTCAATATCAGTTGACATGCCAAAACCAAGCCTTATATGACATATTCAGTCACATTCCCGGACCAACAAGGCAACCGGGCTATCTAACCTACTGATCCCTTCTACGCACCAGCTTCTGCCCAATTACAGTTATGTACCAGATTTACCAGTCACCATCTGATGGCATTAAAAGGCACCGCTCACCAAATACCTCTCGTTTCATAACCTCTCATTTCACATTCGCCCCCTCCCACAATATTTACCCAAGTCATCTTACAATTCATATTATAACTTAAATATTAATTGACTCCGGTCAATTTATTATACTGGCTTCAAGTGTATTTTTATTCCCCAGCAAATCCACTCCGTATCAGTTCAGCACATCCTCCTTCGTAAGTATTTTTACATTTCTAAGGAAATCACGTGCCTGAGATGATACATTCGGATGCCGCCGCTTGACGTCGGCGTGGCTCGCGGCCAAGAGGGTCCACCGCACTAAATCACTTTCATTTCAATCAGGTTCTGCGCGGCGGTGCGCACGCAACCTCAGTACCACGCCATACATCACGCTACCTTTGGACGAGGGAAATCAGGAATCCCGCGAGTCGCCT
Source organism: Clitarchus hookeri (assembly GCA_002778355.1). Lineage (NCBI taxonomy): Eukaryota > Metazoa > Arthropoda > Insecta > Phasmatodea > Phasmatidae > Clitarchus > Clitarchus hookeri. The sequence continues at coordinate 7,518 of NQII01013200.1, forward strand.
GCGAACGAAGCACTACTCCTTGCGGAACATTTTCACTCCGCACTCCCTACGGCCATTCCGCATGTAACCNCACTCCGCACTCCCTACGGCCATTCCGCATGTAACCGTATCACTCATTCCACTTCATCACACACCATTTGCCCCATCGGGAAAAATTCGCTACGTCACATCCTGTATCAAGTCCAATACCACCATCGGCCCAGACCCAATCCACCCACAGTTCCTGAGAACTGGAGATCCCTGAGAAAGCTTGCCGACCAGCGGCATCGTCCGGCACGATTCCCACTTGCGAAAATCCGGGAGTGACCCGGCCGGGGATCGAACCTGATGGGAGGCGAGCAGGCTAACCGCTCAGCCACCGCGGCCCCTAACCTCNCTCAGTACCACGCCATACATCACGCTGCCTTTGGACGAGGGAAATCAGGAATCCCGCGAGTCGCCTGCGAACGAAGCACTACTCCTTGCGGAACATTTTCACTCCGCACTCACTACGGCCATTCCGCATGTAACCGTATCACTCATTCCACTTCATCACACACCATTTGCCCCATCGGGAAAAATTCGCTACCTCACATCTTGTATCAAGTCCAATATCACCAACGGCCCAGACCAAATCCACCCACAGTTCCTGAGAACTGGGGATCCCTGAGAAAGCCCGCCGACCAGCGGCATCGTCCGGCACGATTCCCACTTAGAAAATCTGGGAGTGATCCGGCCGGGGATTGAACCTGGTTCGCCTTGGTGGGAGGCGAGCAGGCTAACCGCTCAGCCACCGCGGCCCCTAACCTCAAATCCTACCCACATTTGTTTCAAAGTGCAATTGGTAAAATAGCAGTAAAATGCCCGAACGCGAACAGTGGTTTACTTCCCATCTGGCATGCGCGCTCTGCATATTCATTCCACGGTAGTGAAATATCCCTACGTTCTATACAGCGCTCAATTCATAGAGGTGGTAACTACTGCACGTAAAGCCTATTTTCATTTTCTCTCCATTATTAAAGCCCACCCAGCCCACCATCGCTCCACTGCTGGTAAATTTTATACCGTCCGTACGCACTCTATATTCATGCACTGCGGCCGTGTTTGGGCGCACGACACGCTGTCCGCTCTCAAGCCTCTCCTAGCCTTTTGATCAGAGATATGTTGGGGCAACGTCTATATATGGACGCCGGTCGCACAAACCCTGGCTGAGTACTATTTACACTCCCGAAATTATCCGCGCACATAAAGGAGCTCGGGTTCGCCTACCTGGCGCTTGAACTACGTTACGGAGAGTTTTAATTGGGTTTTTTTTTTTTTACCGAACTGTTAAACTTGGGCCCAACGTGCTGATATATGAAAATAATGCACAATTCACACTGTGCATGTCGATTTATTTCAAGATAACACAGCACAAATCGGCATTTTCAAAGTGCCGTATCTCAAAGTGCTCGGGTCAGATACCCACAAAATTACACGAGGGACATGCATTTAACCTTATCACGCAATTCGCAATAGTAAATTGACAGGGTCGCGGCTTAAAATCCCGCACAGGTACACGCACCACGACGAAAATAATGCAAGACAGTCACAGCCCTGTACGTAGCGGCGATGGCGTACTTGATGCGTGAAACGGTTGAATAGGCGAGCTCATTACTATAGCGAAAGTTCCTAAAGTTACCAACATCTGCATATTTGATCCTGCACTGCGTACTCACGTACAACGCGGTCTTCGTGATTATGCGCTAGTTCAGTCCTCATTACAATACATAGTTTCCTTAACTTCGCTTTGTGACAGTGCAAGTTGATGCTAATCCCTTCACGCAACAATCTCTGCAACTGCGCTAGAAGTTTGCAGCTCCCATAACACCAATAGCGGTGTGTCTTGTTAAATATTTACAATATTGATCTAGCGTATAGCTGAATCATGATTAATTATAACATTTATTCTACTCGTTGTCTTAAAACCTAGATATTTGACCGTCAGTTTCCAGCCTGGTCATGAACCCGTGAATGTTTAAACTAAACTGTATATATCAACGAAAGCTGTAGTAAGGCAAGTATAATTTATGTTTTCTAATCCACATTACCGGCTGCCCGCGTGCACGTAAAATTTACTGACGAAAATTAACACGATTGTAAAATAAAATACACACACGCCTTACTTCTCGAGCATTTTTTACCTTTTATCCAAAGGATAAAGTTCTTGAGAAATAAACTCTGTTTTAGGCAACTTTATCTGCAAGTGTCCGCGAGTCCACATATGAACGAATTATTTGGAAAAATGCTTGCGACTGTCCAATAAAATTAATTATGGTTATTTTTGATTTGAATATGTGTGAATTTTATTATTTTTATTTTTAACTTTTAAATGTTATTTTTTCACTTTTTACAATTTTTTATTTTGAAATAATATTTTACATTTTTTTTTCTTATTTCTATGTATAGTATTATAAAGATATAGGTTAGAAAAATATTTAGTTAACTTTAAAATACAGTTGTTCTTTTAACATGTATGCAGTAAGTAGTCTACTAAACTATGCAAAACACCTGTGTTTCCGGTTTAAACGAATTTTCGTTTAACCGAGCAACTGTACTGTGATTTGAAAACTTAGTATTAAAGTTCAAGTTAGATGATAACAAGTAATTTCAGTTCGCGGTAGCAGCGAGCCATCTGTCCGTCACGGAGAAGTAAATTTGTCCGTGGCATTCAATTAAATACTAATTGATACCTATTCGGGACGGCGATTATACCGGGCGGGCACTAAACAACTTCATGGAACTGGACCAGCAGTCTGGTTTGCTAGTATTTTCTCCCTCCTCGGTGGCTGGGCGCGCCTATATATTATTCACGGTAAAGTGAGCACTTATGAAAGCCCTCTCATTTAGAATGATATTCAATAATTAACATATTTTATTTTAGTCTCAGACTTTAACTTCCGAGTGCGGTGGAATGTACACACCGTGTTCATTACTTGCATTGCAATATTTATTTAAAAAGGTGGGTAAAGAATAAAAATTGGCTAAGAGGTAAAAGTGCCTCAAAAGTGCTCACTTTACCGTGAACAGCCTATACCTTACGACGCGGGAGCGGGACAGATACAAAGGCAAATTACACACTTCCAATGCAAGGCGTACACTCTGTCCCGGCAAACGCGGGACGGGTACGCGGCTCTTTTAATTACAGGTGGAAACGCACGAGAGCAAGAACCACAGCCGCAATCTGAAATCGATTCACAATTCCAACCTGGAGACGTGGAAAAGAAACTGCGACAACTGGCATGATATTAAACGGAAAATCTGTTGTTACATGTTATATGAGAAACCTGACACTACCATGGTTGAATCACTGTTCCTGATTTTCATATCAG
>NQII01013201.1:0-15372 GCA_002778355.1 Clitarchus hookeri
GCATCGAGCGCTGTACATCGCGTTAGGATAAAACAAATACAGTCGCATAGCTTGAGAACCCCAGGAACGATAATGTCAACACTACTACACACTGATGCAAACATTTATTTTAAATAAAATAATTACAAGCACTTACCAACCATTACATATTGCACAATCGTCAGGTGCTGTATGTTGTGTTAGGTTATGCTAGACAAGACCAGGCAGCCCTGGTTAATACAACCGAATATCAAACGATTTCCTTACGAACCGATTGAAACGAAACCATCAAATTCAGTGTANTTCTAGTTCATTCTCTGTCATTCCCTTCACATGGCATCTGGCAGAGGATCCGACTGCCGAAGTTAGAAACATGGACATTGGAAAGCATCAGACCAGTGCAAGTCTCTCCGAGATGAAAAATGAATTATGCCATGAACCTATTTTATGAACCACCATTTCCCACCATTTCCCAATCCTAGAAGTTATAGTCACAAAATTCATATTATAGGTTTGACCAATGACCTTGATAAAAACCGTATAGTCAATTTGTTTGAATACTATGTTGGGTACGAATATATTTATAAATAAAAAATTTACATACTTAACTTTTAAGTTTTAAAACTTAGAGACGTAATATAATGTGTTGAGTGTCTACACGTGTGTATTTTAAAGACGAATTCAACTGTGATATTAGAAACAGCTATTGTATGTGTCTATCCCCCGACGCCATACTGAATTTCATAGGAATACCTATTACTGAAGGATCTCAAAGCATGTTGGCAAGTAGCTTATGCATGGACTCGTGTAGTGTCAAAAACTATTTCAACGTGATTGTAAAAAACTTCATTTAAGTTGCATACCATATAATCAATAGATAATTTTACAAAACGTCCTAAGAAATGTGTCTGAGGGCACTAAACATTGCATTGTAAATGCTTAAAAGAAAAATAGTAGTCCTGAACGTTTTTGTTAATGAAAAACTGTTTGTATTCGGGCAGCTAGCATATCGGTCAGCCTTATATGCACCCACACGCACACACACATACCCACCGATATAAGAACCGAAATTTAATAAATATATGTAATTATCGATTCATGCATAATTGGGTGGTTTTTTTTTATCTAGAATGATGAGTAAAATTTCAGGATGTATCCAAGCATAAGGGTCAAAAATCAAATTAAAAACATTTTAGAAGCATTTTTGATTTAAGGAACATGGTTTTCCAGAAATTAGTAAAAGAAGGAACTTGGCTTTATTTACACCGACATAAAAGTCAAAATCAAATGAAAAAAAATTATTTTATTCAGCTATGCCTATACAGTGTACAAGAATGATTAATTTTATTTTAATAACAATTGTAAGTATTTAAATTTTTTCTAAATATTCTTATGTATAGGGCTAAGCACGTGAATGCTCATATTAAANATAACAATTGTAAGTATTTAAATTTTTTCTAAATATTCTTATGTATAGGGCTAAGCACGTGAATGCTCATATTAAAAAATGCATCACTTCATACGCGTATCTATTAAGTTGATATTTTTGTTTCACAAATCATATCCAGACTTTATATATTACACGCAGCATGCAACCGGACATTTCTTTGAGAATAATTTGAATATGGCATAAGAAATTATAAATACTCTTTCTAACGCATGGGACTTCTTGAGTCATCCAATTTCCATATTCGATTTTATAGACGTAGATATGCATTACATTTTTTTTTCAAAGTAGGCATTTGAAGTTCTGTATTTCCATACATGATTCTTCAAGACTAATCCCAACATAACGCCACAACCGATGTTTATGTACGTATTTACAAATAAAAGTTATGTATGTAATATAAATTTATTTATTTTATTGTTTTAAAAACTTGGAAACCCAAATATATAGTATGGTATATGTGCAGATGCTCATTTTTAAGGTAAATACGAATGTGACGTCACAACAGCTGATTACACATAATTTTATAAATAAAAACTTGGAAACGCNTTAAGGTAAATACGAATGTGACGTCACAACAGCTGATTACACATAATTTTATAAATAAAAACTTGGAAACGCATGCATATCGTATGATATACGTAGATACGCTTTTTTTAATGTAACAACGAATATGACGTCACAACAGCTTNAAACGCATGCATATCGTATGATATACGTAGATACGCTTTTTTTAATGTAACAACGAATATGACGTCACAACAGCTGACTACGGATAATTTCGTAAATAATAATTATACATTTAATTTCATTTATTGTTTTTTAAAACTTGCAAATGTAAGTATATAATGTAAATATATCGTGCGACGTATGCACAAACACATATATTGAAGGTGGATACGAGTATGAAGTCGGAATATGTGATTAATTGCCTAAAGTTTAGGACAAGCCAGAGAATAGGGCAGTGAGAGACAGGGTAGATGGCATGAAATAATTTAAGATGTTAAAACATCAGTCAGATTTTGTTACGAACAATGGGCACATGAAGGGACCTGTACACTGCTGACCAGTTCTGGACGATCTCAACAGACCGCCAGGAGTGAGGACCATTTGACTGTCGCAGGTGTGGACAAGAGTACTAGCGGACATACTGGGTCTGTTAAGCATCTAGGACATGACACTTGGGTATGGACGGTAACCATATTGTTTCTGTCCAAGCATATTGTCTCTACCACAAAATATTTAAAAAATACCCGATGGTTCTACAACCAATAATAGTGGGACGAATGAACAAACGGAAAGACCTCAAAAAAGTCTACGATGCGACAAGTAATGTATACATTACACGACTTGAAAAGACTGTTCTGCTTGCCACCAAAATAACAAAACCATTAGTCGTGCAAAAGAGAGCGAAGGGAGAGTGAGAGAGAGAGAGAGAGAGAGAGAGAGAGAGNAAATAACAAAACCATTAGTCGTGCAAAAGAGAGCGAAGGGAGAGTGAGAGAGAGAGAGAGAGAGAGAGAGAGAGAGATAGATGACACTGCTACATGCTATTGCAAACATATAAAAATACTTGTAAAGGAAAATTGTTATAAGCCTTTACTGACCGATACATATTTCACGAGCATCGATGCAAACACATATAAAAAAATTGTATAAGCGAATAGTTATAATAATTTACCAACAGACGCATATTGCGCCAGCATCGAGCGCTGTACATCGCGTTAGGATAAAACAAATACAGTCGCATAGCTTGAGAACCCNGCATCGAGCGCTGTACATCGCGTTAGGATAAAACAAATACAGTCGCATAGCTTGAGAACCCCAGGAACGATAATGACAAAACTGCTACACACTGATGCAAACATTTATTTTAAAGAAAATAATTACAAGCACTTACCAACCATTACATATTGCACAATCGTCAGGTGCTGTATGTTGTGTTAGGTTATGCTAGACAAGACCAGGTAGCCCTGGTTAATACAACCGAATATCAAACGATTTCCTTACGAACCGATTGAAACGAAACCATCAAATTCAGTGTACAGCCATCACAACACTAGCGGTGGAACACGTCCGTCCCGTCAGACGTTGTGCGATCAACGAACATCTCGAGAATCTGCAAATCGTCCAGGAGGTCGGCCGATGGCGAGGGCACTGTGCAGGTCTTGGCAATTCGAAGGGATGGAACATACACCAGCCGAGAGAGACACGTCAGGCTCCAGGGTGACAGGCCAGTGCTTCCTTTTACGAGAGGATTCAGTTATACAGTACAATGTAACAATTTTCTTTTTAAATATTATATACGTGTACTTATTTTGAATACATACCATTTATAGTGCTACAACTATAAGCACATTATTTATATAGAAATGGCATTAAATTTTTGAACTTTGTAATGTCGAGTAAGGAAGTATTGCAACACATACATTTCATATATATATATATATATGTGTGTGTGTGTGTGTCTGTGTGTGTGTGTGTATGTATCAACGCCCAACACAGTGCGATGCCATGCGCGCGGTCCGTAAAATAATAATTAATTTTATCGGCTATCGTGAACTATGGAAAGCTAAATCACTTGCAGCACTCGACAAAGTTGTAGAGATTGCATAAAAGAATTCCTTGTCGCAAATACAAGTCATGAATTACAATCCGTCTACAAACATCTTCCTGCTTATTTGCAACAGTACGAACAGATTCTTGTCTGTCTCCCATGCCTAAAGTGTTTTCAAAGTAGTGCAACCATTGCAGACACGCCACATTCCAGGAGCTAGTGTAAGACACGTCGGGAGAGAGCAGCAGCATAATGAAAAACAATGCACCTCCAATGCTGAAAGATGAACGACTTTAAAGAAGATGAGTGGTCGAATGTTCAACTTCGCAGGCTAGACAGCAATCTACCTGATAAGGCAACATATTGCACTCATTTACTGAGGCAACCCGAGACAGGCAACGCAAACTGTCATTTAGTATGAATAGTATACAAGCGAGCATAATGTAAAAATGATTGTCACTTCGTCGTCGAGTGTGGTGGAAAGCAGATCATTACGACTACACTCGTCTACTGCGTTCGCTTACGCTGTTAGAGTATGAAGATGGAATCGATGGTTGAAGACTTACCACCAGCAAGGGACCTTGGAGATTCGCTACATACATCACGGAAACAATGCTACTACTGCGGAAATACTTTTAGTAAAAGCTGTAACGCACGGCGACATGAAAGTAGCCATTACATGTTCAGCGTCGCATACAAGACTTACCACTGCGATAACTGCGATGTGGTGTTTGCCCGCAGTGATAGCCTGTATAGGCATAGCAAGAAGTGCAAAGGCAATGTTTGTTGTTCATCAGGAAGTGAGTGCAAGTATTGCGGCAAGACATTTACTAACAGCTGTAATGTCAGACGACATGAAGATAGTAACTGTCCATTCACCATCGCTTACAAGACTTACCCATGTGATAACTGCGGCATGGTATATGCGAATACGTGTAGCTTGACTGCTCACAACAGGAATTGTTCTATAAAAACAGACATCATAATTATTTTGGTCGAATGAAGAATAAGCTGAGCATGTAACTATTATTATGTTTTTTTACATGTCTGTAAAATAAAGGTAACGTGTACATATAACTATTGCGTTATTCGTTTATTTTTATCCCTGCTTGTATCAAGCTTCTCGGTAGAAACGATTAAGACTAATCTGAGGTATATGTACATCGAAGATGTTATTCATTTTAGCATCAAATATACATTGTTTCTGATGGTCGTGCGCAGTGCAGTGCCGTTATACGTACAAATACCTGTAAGCTGTGATGGTTAAGAACTTTAAATATATGTACGTACATTCTTAGTGTAGACATTGGCGTGGATTTATGTGAAAAACCATCGATTATGGACAAACATATAATTTTGTAAATAAAGTTATGTGTTTAAATTAAAATATTTTTATTTGACTTTTAAAAGAATTATATCGAGTGATATGTCTGCGGGTCCATATTTTCAAGGAGAATTCGATTATGACGTCACAAACATCGATTACGCAAAGCATAAATTTATAAATAAAGTTACTTATTTAATTTGATATATTTTTATTTAATTTATAAAATGTACAGACAAAAATATATTCTGTGACATGTCTGCAGACTCGTATTTTTAAGAATATTTTGAACATGAAATAATAGCCAACGATTGCATGCATGCATCGGACGCCATGTTGGATTTTATAGTAATACCTATGCATTAAGGGTGTTTAAATGTTTATACAGCACAGAACATTTATATCATCACAAATAGTCCTACTATCGAACAATCTCTCTTGGAGGGGGGGTACGGAGGAGCAGGCATCGCGTGAACACAGTGCAGAATTATTCCTACGAACTGATAGGAAATCGTAAAGTTCAATAAGTTCACAGGCGTGAGCGAAAAGTGGTCACCACGGACAATGTTTTCTGTTATTCTTCACATGATGTGACAGGCTCTATAATCTGCTGGGTTACAACCAGCCCCCACTACTCCTGCTGTTTCTATTGGATTTCAGGAATCGTCAGTGACGTCCCCGTCCCTGTGACGTAGCTCAAGCATGCAAATATCTGACGCGCACTATAAACCTGTCGGCAGCAGTAGCGGATCTCTTAAGCTGAGTTTACAATAAAAGAAATATGCCTTAAGAATTATGCAGTAACCACAGTTTTCACACACGGAACTACGTCTTCTGCATTTAGGATTCACAATTCACCTGATAATTCTTAATCTCAGCCAATGAAAACTTGCGTCAAACCTGTCCTGTTTACTTTTGTTCCTAATCTAACCTCGTATAACACAATCATTTTAACCCTTTTAGGCCCACTTTAATTTACGGTTTCAGGTGTTGCAAACAAAATATTTTGTGATACGTGCTGTACGTAAGTCGCCACAACACTTGATTTGCTGTCACGGCCAATTAGCTGTAGGCTATATGTACGGCCACAGTTATATGAACCAATTATGACCTAGACCAGTAAGACGGTTTGCGAATCATTTACCCACAGGTAAGATCATTGGTCAATGAGCTCCGCAGTGTGCAGTACAGACACAAAATTACCTACACGTGCGTAATGTATACAATTGTGGACACTAGGTCTGGATGTGTTAGGCAGATCATACTTCAAAGCCGACATTTTCTGTTAGAGGAGCTTATATTTGTGAACAAATATAATCGTAAACATGTGCACACACACACACATACGCGCGCCTTTTTAATATTTTTTATACTTACATTACTGTAAATAACAGTTTCCCACCAACAACACCGACTGCTCTGTTCTGATTGGTAGTCGCCTTACAAGTTTCACTTAAGATATAAAATATAATTATTTGTTTTAACTCTAAGGAAATACCAACAACGCACACGACCTGCTAAGTTCCATTGGAAGCCAATACATAAGATAACACTCTTAACGCATAATTCAACGCTTCATTTTTCTACTGTAAACCCAGCTTTGTTTGCAACGTGAGCGTAGACGCGACATAACCTCCGCCGTCATTGACGTAACTACTATTCGCGCTCCTGTCCGTGACGTAGAAGCTGCTCTAGTTCCCGACTTCCCGGAGAAGCTTGCCCTTCCCAGCGTACGCGGTAAGTGCAAGCGTTTGAAGGTTTTTTTTTTATCTCCCCGTCGCGTCGTCCTGTTTACTGATTGCCTCTCTCCCGCAGTACAGCGCTTGCCAAGAAACGTTCCTGCAAGCTAATGGGGTCACGTCTACACACTCCGCCTAGTCAAATCGTCTTTTTCGATTAGTGAACCCGTCTTTGATGCTCGGTGGTTCGGAATAGTGCATTTTACTGGGAAACGACTTGCCCGCATTCCTCAGTTACAATAAGAAATATGATTACCATTCCATTTCGCTCTGATATGCTTAGGCTGCTCACGATAACTGAGCATTTTTTTAAAACCCTGCTTAAGATATACGTGTATAGNTTCGCTCTGATATGCTTAGGCTGCTCACGATAACTGAGCATTTTTTTAAAACCCTGCTTAAGATATACGTGTATACATATTGTGTTGTCTTTCGCCATATTTAAACTTAACACTGCCACGGTCCTGATCACTTTATTCATTCGTCAGTAAATTAAGACTGAAATTATTAGAAAAATAAACAGTTTGCAAATTTTCTCTTTCTAACTTTTTATANAGTAAATTAAGACTGAAATTATTAGAAAAATAAACAGTTTGCAAATTTTCTCTTTCTAACTTTTTATACATTTAAAACACAGAAAACAAAAGAAATTATTTTAGTATTCACAAATGTTTACCGAACACATTTAATTCAACGTCAAGATATTTAACTACCTTATCTCCGTCGTTACCAACTTTAATAAGTGAATGCTGATCAGTACGCCGGTTAAAATATATAAGTAAGAGCATGTGATATTTTTCAAGGGTTGATTTCAAATGTGCACGATTAACCGTTAACAGCCTATACCTATGTAGGGCGCAGCAACTGTTCAGCGCTGGGGGGGAAATGGTGAAAGGAAAAAGGGGGCTGACATAAGCTGGTGTAGTAACTTTATTAGTAGAGCGCAAATATAAAAGGGAATTCGCAGAAGCCATAATAATGAGTACTGTCGTTAGTAATTTTTCTCTTGCTTTGTGTTTGTAAGCAGCATCTCGCAAGAAGGAAGGTAGTGAACAGGCGCTTACCCAATTGACGGTTCTTTCTTTTACAAAAAGTACTAACACAGCAATTTGCGTCTCGGGTATTCATTGCGCACTTGAATGTTCCTTCCTCCCTCCCGTTACACGCATAATACAGGTGTGTTTCTATGAACGTAGCGTAATAGTCGTATAAAAAGGACAGCATACAGCCATTACCTTTATCATTCGCTTGATCCACCGCTGAATATTACTACACTGACAGCCGATTAATAAAAACCTCACAATAGGGCATCGTTTTAAAAGTGTACAACAGTTTTACGTTTGCTTTGTTGTGGATAGTCAAACACAGTTTCATCTGCGGAGATTAATTTCAAATCAGTAATAAACTTTTAACATATATTTAGAGAGCGATTTTTATTTATTATTTATTTTTGTTTTTGTTATGACGAAATTGAAGCTTTCCGCCTTTCCTTGCCCTTAACTATATGTCTTAAATAGGCACATACAAACAATTGTTACTCAGCTAAGGTGTGTGATTAAACAATCCATTCTAGGGTTTCAACGCAAAATATAATACATTTGAATGTGTAAAGTTGTGGAAAACTTTCTTAGAATAATTAAAATGCCATAATATACCTCATGGAGGAAAGGTTAATGAATCTGGGATTAACTAACCAAATAGTGTCATAAAAATTAAGATGCACTAATATGCAGTTAGTGACGTATTAGATTTCCAGTATGCGCAAAGAACCCCTTGCTTAAACGCCGAATGTATTGACGAGCTTGTACGCTACATACAGTATTTACTTAAGTTACCAGATGTTATTCAAAATACTGTAGCCTTGTTTTATGTACTTTCACGTTTGAAGAGTGTGTGATATGACCGAGATATTTGTACTCAGGTTCATGGACGATCATTTAATTAACAGAATTCCGAGTGGCCCGGTGAACAGTGAATCGAATACCATACAGTGCGCACTTGACATATTGAATACTACCTTGCTCTCGGATAGTCTGGAAATAAATTGCCACATCTTACTGCAATCTGCCTGGTGTATAAATCGCTACATCTTATTGCAATCTGTCTGTTGTACGTAAAACCAACTTGAACATAAATAACTTTTCAAACCCTTGTTACTTTTTACAGTGAGCGAGATGTCAACTTCTTTAGTTTACAGTCTCTTCCTGTTGTTAAAGTAAGAACATTTTTCATGGCGAATTGAACTTCAATACAGTTTCCTTGCAAACATTCTGAGCACATCACTATAAAATAAAATTGATTTATTTATTGAACTATCTGGTTCGCGTGTCCGTCGTAGAGGTTACATTTTCTCGGCAATGATATAGTTACGGGTGAAACATTTTATTACGGTTAACTCAAAACCATTGTGTTCTACGTAAACAGCAATAGACACGNGCGTGTCCGTCGTAGAGGTTACATTTTCTCGGCAATGATATAGTTACGGGTGAAACATTTTATTACGGTTAACTCAAAACCATTGTGTTCTACGTAAACAGCAATAGACACGTAAAATAAGCTCTGAAAATATTTTAATAAACGTTTTTTAATCGTCCGTAATAAAACGCGGTAAGTTAAAGTAATACAATATTTTTATTGGGGTGCTTTAAATATATGTTTATGCGGGCATACTTGACATACATTATTAATCAGTACATTTAAAATTACGTACGTTTACATTTGCCGTTTTTCTATAGGATCGTCGTCGAGCAGCCGCCTCCCTGGCTTTGGGACCAAGTCAATTTCAAGTCATCAGTAATATTGAAATTACACCACACTTGCTGAAGTGAAAAAACTCGATGAGGTAAACAAACGCGTACAAGTTACAGCGAAAGCATTAACGTCTCTTTCCCGCTCGTATAATATCAACAAACGACACAAAACAAATCTGATGAGTGGTTTGAATCAGTGACATAATTACATCTCGTTGTTGGTGAATCATTGAAGTTAAATAAGTCTTCTATTTAGACCGATCTTATGGACAATCATATATCACCAGCAATTCTGCTTAACTGGTGCTAATGTACTATTTGCCAACAAAACTGCTTACCAGAGTACCGATAAAGTAAAAGTTGTTCGTTTTTTTATGCATATAGCACCTTTGTTCATTCGGAACATCTATGGTACCGTTGGGTTGCTGTCCACATCCTACTGCCAGACGAGTATTACAGTATTTCAACTGTGAGATAGCCAGCCTCATCGATATATCATGGCATGGTGGAACATCTCCTCCAGGATGCGGATAATTAACCACTGTCTGCCACCACGAATCAAGCGCGTAAGATCGGTCACCACACAGAACACACGGTAGAACCAACCAGTTAGCCCGCGGTACTCTTGTTTGCCATGGTACATTACGAACTGTATGCCACAACAATGGCCCTTTTGTGACATCGCTGAAAATATCGGAGGAGTATTAATTTTTGGAATAATTTGGTGAGGGAGTGTGAGGTTTGGACGACGCTTAACAGCTGAGGAGTGTAGCGTCGAAGGTAATGAGGGGGGATAAAAATGGAGCAGCGACAGATTGTAGTGACGAAGGAATCGCACCACTGCGTCCTCCACCTCCCCGCTAGTAATTTTGTAGCAGTTTCAAATTCACAGTTTTATTATGTAGTCAAGCAGCAGTCGTTTTGTAATTGGCTGATGATTCTGTTTAAAAACCCGTTTTACCAAATCGATTATAATTTCCGTTTTCGTATAATACATTTTATCTTTGAAGATCTATTACTTTACGTACTAAACCAATTGTTTGCGGAGGCCTGGCACTTCCTCCCCTGCACACGTGAATCATACTTCCCCTAAATGACCGGCAGCACATCCGGTGAAGGGAGGAGGGATAGACGACTCGGCCCGCACCTGGCGAATGACGTGTCAACTTCACAGAGATTGCATGGCACCTGATGTGAATTGTATTCAAAATTTAATTGGACTTTATCCATTGTCTGTACTTACCAGAGCATAGAAGCTTGTATTTTCTAAGTCTAGACACTGTAATTAATGAAGTGCAATTAAATTCTGATCGGTTAAATCACACTATTCCACATTAAACTTCGCAAACACCTGACGGGCATGTTGTGGATGTTTACTTCCTGGTAATCATTTAGACGGCTGCCTATCTCGGATGTGCGGAAATGCACAGAATCGTCTGGGAAGCTTCGTGTGACTTAAAATAAAATGACGCGTATCTTGTGAGTTACCTGCGGACATTTTGAGCCCTGAGAGTTGATAATAGTGAGTGGGTCAGGTGAATTGAGAACCGAGTGAGTTTAACACAGAATGCTGAGTTCGCGGTAGGTGTACTAGGGTGTGGATTGCTGTGTGACTTTAGCCGAGCAGAAGATAAGATCGTAGACTTCGAGAATACTCGTGGCCTGGAACCAGTGACATTTATGTGTGTCAGTGCTGTTTGAGTGATCTACTGAGAAATTACCAAGAGAATGATTAATTTCAGTACCTACTGTTTGGTGAATTATATGAGATATTTTACTTTGTATTTCAGCTAACGAGATTAACTAAATTTCTTTTTTGAATATTCTGATGTAGAATATATTGCGTGTTTTACCATGGCAAATATGCCTGACGTTAAACAGTTAAGCGTTTTATTGTAGATATTTTTATTTAGTAGGGTATTTGTATTAGCAATTATTTATATTTTTTTCAGACGATGACCTTTCATCAGATCATGAACTTGGGTACGCAGAGAGCATGTAATATTAAAATTATAGTTTTTGTGTTGTTTTTCAAGGTATCGCAAAATAACTATTGAACTATCGGCCCCTTTTTAAAATTTTCTTTTCTTGTACAGTGTAAATACGGTGTAACTACATATTCGGCAGGTTTCGTTCTTAATATTTATTTTTAACTCAAGAACCTCAATGGCATTTCACATATAACTTGTAACAAAAGTAAACAGTTTCATGTGTGCGTCTTGTGTATATGTATGTGTGTGCTGTGCGCTCCTGTATAATCCTAATTTAAATTGCCTTACTCTATTTTGTGGTTTGCCTACCTGGAATGCAACACACGTTCTGTTTGTATGTTCAACATGAATTATCTCTCAAATTTTTCACCTGAGAGTGGTCCCACAAGACGACCTTATTTGTTAATTTAGACAAGCTTACTCACAGGTTGTCTTTAGAAATTGCTTAAATTGTAGTGTTAAAACGTTCGGTGCAAATATAGGGTGCCAACCGCCATTTCCAAACGGAAAGGGGATGATATTACCGACCGCGTTTTTAGAGGTGTAAGATCTCCTTTATACAAACACCATTCACCGATTTGTTACTTAAATCACAATTGGTTGCTGATATTTTCAACTCAAAGCATTTTAAGACTCAAATTTTGGAGGAATTTTGGGGATAAGTTGTCGCCTTATATTTTTCGTAAGGAATTGCCTGCTGAAGTTTTTCCCCGTGTTTAAGAAACACGTAGTCAATTCGCTGTAACTTCAAACTTTTCTCCTGCTAAAGTTCTACATTCAGGTTATTCCTCATCCAAATGCAAAAAAAGCTTAACTGGGTCTAGAAAATCATAACAAAAGGACAACGCACCGCATCCGTGTGCACTCAGTGTAATAATATTTTTCATAAGAATTATTTCTTACTAGGCATTATCAACACACCTATCTTCTCACTGTTGTTATTCATATTAGTTATAAATGAAATTTTATAATTTATAGATAAAATATAAATAAAATTCCAGTTTAAACAAACATTAGACGACTTTATGTTATTTTATGTTAACACAAGTACAAAACTCTTGTAATATGTGACGTATTTAGGAAACATTCAAACACGTCATGCATATCATGATTTTTTTAAAAAGCTGGATTAAAAAAGTGTGAAGAAACCGCGAATAGACGCAATGCAATGGCTTGCTACGTCACACTGCTCCGTCACAGTCGCTCCAGAGTGCCTCGTCTGAGGATCGTGCGAACATGGCAGGGGACCGACCTCGTTTGGCAGCGCCAGAGCCGGTGATTCACATCAAGCCGATAGGGGACTCGACCCACCGCACCCACCTCACGTCCTCACTTCCCGTCATCCTGTACGAGTGATCCGTACTGTTTCTAGCGCGTGCGTGCGAGTAACAGGGCTTTTTATTTGCTTTACTCCCGTCTTGAGTCGCCCGGTTATGCGTTTTATAAATATGTACAACGCATAGGATGGCTAGACAGTATGCATATACTCTATTTATGGTTACTTCCAACTTTTCTGAAGCCCTGCTAAAGTTCTACTTTCATGATATTCCTCCGCCTCATGCAAACAAAGCTTAACCAAGTCTAGGGAATTACGCCAAAGGGACAACGCACCGCATTCGTGCGCACTCGTGTAATAACATTTTGCATAAGCACTATTTCTTATTAGGCTTTACTAACACACCTATTCTATCACTGTTTTTATTCATATTAATTGTTGATGAAATACTATAATTAATATACAAAATGTATATAAAAATTCAGTTTAGACAAAAATAAGGTACGTTCATTTTAAAATAAGTATAAAACGCTTTAGACATATGACATATTTCGGAAAAAACCAAACACGATATATATGGTAATTTTTCAAAGGTTTGATTCAAAAAGTGCTAAGAAACCGCGAATGGACTATAGTCAAGAATACATCTTGAAAATGTGAGTAGGTTCCCAATGTCACGAATTACGACAGTATGCTTCACAAATCACAGGCGTTAATTAAGTTTTTTTAACGTCCGCATTTTTCTGTAATATTTTTGTACCGGTAATGTAATTATTCGTAAAATTATATTACAAACACTATGGGCGAGAGTGTGAGATGTCGAGTATTAATGTATTTATTTGTTCCTGACTAAATAGATGGGATGTCTTACTAAATTTCTTTAGATGCCGAGATTGTGGTCTGGATAGAATTGTTGTATACAGTTTTCTCAGACAGTGTTGCAGTGTTGGGTGCCTAGATCTTTTGCAGCACTTTGCATCGTCGGTAGGATCACAAGTTTTTTGTATTAAATTTTTGTAATTAAACGTGTTCGTGAAGCACCATTTATACTATGAAAAGGACTTAATAAATATTAATTCATACCGTGGAAAATACTTGACTGACGTTGATGGTAGTTTTCAGTATTATACAAAAAAAAAGTACTCTGTGACTACACGTTGCGGGTGACACGTGCAGCCACGGAGTACTAAAAATTCAGAGGTGTACAGCCGTTAATTCCGCGAAACCCAGCTGTACACACAACCAAAACAGCGTCGTTGGCCAGCAACATGTCGGGATGCTGTTCGCCATTCAACCTCTGACAATCTACTTGCCATCGGGTGGCCCAGCCAGTAGGGAACCTATCGCAGCACTTATAGTCTACTCGCGGTATCTTTACAAGTAGAAGGGAAAGAGATGAGTTGGCGTCATCGGCGTCTGGCGTGGAGTGTCGGGGCTGTTCGTGCTCTGTCATTCCGGTTGGCTGCGGCCATATTGTCCGCCATGTTGGATGTATGTAACCTTGACTTTGCCCTGGTGATCTTTGACCATCAAAACAAAACTATTCCAAAAAATCACAAAAAAATTATAGAAAATTTATTTAAACAATTTATTAAAAATTTATAAAATAAATATTACCAATTTATTACAAATGTATTAGAAATTATATTTAAAACATTAAATTTTAAATTTTCTGTCTTAGCGGGGACGGGGAGCCGGAACATCACCCGACCGCCATGTTGGATGTCGGTGACCTTGATCTATGACCTTGACCCCATTACCATGACCTTGGATGACCTTGAACCCAAACCTTCGCTCAAGTGTTTATAAATTCCCAAAGAAATTATAAAAATTGTTAAAAAATTATTTTATAAATATAAAAAAATTTATTAAAAAGGCATTTAAAAATTTTATAAAAATTTTGAGTTTCAAATGTTTTGGATTAGAAGGGACGAGGGACTGGAACCGACCAGCCACCATGTTGGACCCAGGTGACCTTGACCCTATAACCGTGACCTTGGATGACCTTGAAAATAAAAACTCGAGAAAAAATTTTCAAATGCAGTAAATTCATAAAAGTCAGTGAGCATATTACATTACTGACTATTACCGCCATCTTGTATCTAGGTGACCTAGATCCTTTGATCTGAACCCGGTGACATTTTAACCTTAAACCCAAAAATTCGTAAAAAATAGAAATAATCCTAAGAATTAATGAAAAATTAATACAAAATATTACTAGAAATTATTATTTTTTTAATTATTTCTAAAAACTTACATTTTTGGAGTTCTCCTACACCACCGTGTCCAGCAGACGACTGCCCCCCCCC